>BSBK01001170.1:0-91038 GCA_027943335.1 Chamaecyparis obtusa
CGCTATGAGCCAAGTATTTAATTTATTCCCCTGGAGGAAGGTAAATATGGCAAGTGCTCAGGTTATTAATTTTCTTTTTCATTATTAAATCTACTTTGGGTCATTAACTATATAGGATTGAAGAGTTTTGTTTTTCTCTTTTCAGGAGGACTTTCCAAATGGCATCAAATCCAATCTTCTCTCAAAGGACTAGGATCGGGTCTTCGCAGAATCATTTATCCAAATGTATGATACAAAGAAATGTAATCTAAGAAATGTAAACATAAAATAATAATGTAATCAATGCAACTATATAATCCTCGACAAGGTCGAGCAGTGGGTATGCCCACTAAAAATATTGTATTCATCTAAAAATCTTGATATACATCAAGTCATGGGAATGCCTACGAAAAATTTGTATCAGTATCAAGACTTTTGTCCCAGGCACGACTGGAGGTTTTCTACACCCTGCTCTTTCCTACCAGTGCCTGCACTGAGTGGGGTCTTTTATGTATAAACTTTATTAACTTAAATATAAATAAAATTTAGGGCTTTGGCCTTTTACCGATCAAAAAAAATAAAAAATTTGCCAATATAATTATTTTTTTCCCTTCAAAAGAAAATCATTCACCTCATATATTATAATTTTTTTAGTTCAAAATAAAAAAACATTGCCTCATAAAATACATATTCTCCCCCCACATGACTATAAATTTGTTAGGAATTTATGGGTTTTTCATTTGGAAGGGAAAAAAATGCCAATACAAACTATGAAAATTTGTGGATTTCAAAAAAATCACCTTCATTAAGAAAAATTTCCCCCTAAAATAATGTTCGATTTGCCAAGATTTTACACTTTTTCCTAGGAGGGGGTTTCTTTAAAATTATCCCTAATTTCGATCAAGTTAACCACCAAGTACAACTACATCAATTGTAGTCCACTTTAAAGGATAAAGGGGACCAAAAAACTCCATAACATATCTTTCTAAGAACCACCAAATGATTCAAATAAAACAACACATTCTCCAAAGTCAACATCAAATGTAGTGTTTAGATAAAATATCTGTAGCACAAAACTAGTCAACACAACAATATAATTCAACTAACCATAATTTGATGAAGATCTCTGCACACTATAGTAAGACCTAAAACCACATCCTAACTCAACTTTCAACACAAGTTTGGATCAAAACATTATTATAAAAAAAAACTGCCCAAGTTGGCTAGAGACCGACAACAACCATATTGTCAAACAACGTAACATTAGAACTTTTCTTTCAAAGAAAAACACCAAGTAAATACTAAACTAATATGCTATTAAAATATTTCTATTATATCTTGTAATATACAACACTACAAATAATTATGGAGCATTCTCTAGATCAATCTGGACACAATATGAATAATCTGTAACTACCAAATTCTATATCAATTGCAATACTAAGAACTT
Source organism: Chamaecyparis obtusa (assembly GCA_027943335.1). Lineage (NCBI taxonomy): Eukaryota > Viridiplantae > Streptophyta > Pinopsida > Cupressales > Cupressaceae > Chamaecyparis > Chamaecyparis obtusa. The sequence goes on from BSBK01001170.1 coordinate 1,430, forward strand.
GAAAAAATTTACAGTGTATCATCCACAAAACATAAATATTATATAAAAAAAATATCATCAGCAAAAATGGAGAAAACTGGAGCATTATGCCATAAAGACTTCTATTACTTATTCTTTCATATCTCATCTTCTAATATTGTAACATTGTGGAAACAATAAACACTCGCCCAAGTGTAACACTAGAGAACATAGGAATAAATAAACTCATATTTACAACATCTCCAACAATCTCCTTATCTCAGTTTGAGATCAACAATAATGTTAACTCAAACTTTAAACAAAGATTTAAATTTCTTAGATTGCAGGTTGAAGATTAGGTAGACTAAAGCTCAAGAATTGAATAGTCACTTTTAGGTTTAAACATTTAGAATTACCCTTTAGTTTCTCTTGTGTGCATTTTTTATATTGAAATTCAATATCAAATTTATATATATTTCCTGTAAGCCCAAAATCATTTTAATTTAAAAAAAAACTATATAATTTCATCTTTTGGGATAATTAATTGCAAGTCATAAACATGTCTTGTATGTTTTCCTATTAATATTCTTGATGCTTCTTATAGTATTGGTGTAAAGGGATTATCCTTCACCAACTTAACTTTAATTAGTTATTGGTTTTCAATCTATGTTTTTTGAGAGTGAGAGTCTCTCGTAATAAGAAAATCATTCCTGAGAGACATATGTGAAATAGAAATGAAGTAATAAAATAAAATCTCATTCTACTTATGAAACCTCCCATGAAATTATGATACTTCACTCATATGAAAAACATCACTTAGATTTAACAAGACATAAGTGGAGCATTCATTCTCATGAAAAAATATATATTGTGAACCCTACTCATCAATTGTAGATCAATCTACATAATTAAATTCCAATAAAACATCTTGTAATATTCTTATAATCACCAATAATATAAAAGCTTAATTTTAGTCTAAAATGTATCATGTAATCAGTCGATTATAATATTTTTTTCAAGATTCAACAACCCTATCATTTGATAAGAAACACTAGGAATGATGGCTTCATTTGACAATGGACAAGGTTTTTAAGAAATAGATATAATTAAGTTTATGACTGAAGTTTGGTTTTACTGTATGAAATAGAATAGTTTCTTTCAATTAAATTTCAGTGCTCCTTGACAAAATTGAATATGTATCTTAGAAGTTATATAGTCATTTGGATAGGGAAGAGCATAGCTCATTTTTGTTTAATCTTTCCCAATGTATTTAAGGAATGTTTGAGGCTAAAGATGTTTCATAAGATTCCTATAAAGGCTAGAATGCAAGGCAATCAGGCCTGGTAATGAATCTATATCTATGAAATCTTATCAACACATACTTAATGGCTCTATGTGTTATAACTTTAAAGACTGTTTAAAGCATAACTTTTTAAGTTTTTAGACAGTATAACTGTTAAGGGTTTCACATATATTGTAAAGGACTTTTCCAGACATTTTTTATTTCCTTATCTTAGACTATGGATTCAATATAGTAATGATAATTAAAGTATAGAGCTTCTAAGTTTTCTTGGAATATTTCAAGGACATCAATCAATGGTAATAATTTTCATACAGGAAAAGTTTTTCTAGAAAATAAAGGTAACAAGGATATTCTAGAATAACCTTTATTTCATGGAGCATATGTATTATAAGATTGAGTAAGGCTTATGAATGGATTAGGAATTAAAGTTTCTGGCAGATTACAGTAAGTAAGGGTGCTTCTAAATTATGTTACTTAATGATCATTTGTTTACTTAATTATACGACTTAATGATCATTTTTTTCTATACTTTAGAGTTTTAGGAAGTTGATTTGTTATATAAGGATAATTTTAGCTTCAGATTGAGTTATAGGGTTATAAGACACCCTAATCCTCTATCTGGGCCAGGTCAAAATTTTAGTTATATTAGGTAGCAAGATTATTCTCATAAAATTACACATAGATAGGGATTTATATATGACATATTATTCTATAGCAATGTATTTGCTTTCATGTATGAAGGTGTTTAATGGTCAGAACACGATTAGATAACTGAGTATGACAACTTTCTAAAATTTTTTGAAAATAATGACAAAAGCATGAAATGATTACATAAGTAGAATTGATGATTACATAGGATGAATATATGGTTTTTTGAGTCTATCTTTTAACCTTTATGTGTTGTGGGTTTCGTATTGGATGCATTATAGTATTTTAGCATGCCACTTTATTCTATTAACAATGTTACCATGGATGATGTTTTTAGCTACAATCTTTAAAATTGAGTTTTTAGCTACAATCTTTAATAATATTCAGTATGCCCCTTAAGCCTAATAGCGATGTCACCATGGATATGTTTTTAGAACACTCTTTTATTCGTAAATGATGTGGTAGAAATTTTTATGGTTTATTCCTTTCATAGATACTAATTATAGGACTGTGCAATGGTATTTATTACACATGAAGTTCATGCAGGGATATTCCCTGCTAGTTTAAAAATAGAACTGGCAATGTTATCCCAACAGGGATCTTTAAATAGACATATACTTCTATGACAAGGTAACAGAAGTACATCATAAATGTATGTTTCATTATCCTTCAATGTTTGCTATGGAAAGGTGAGAACAGGTAGATTCAGATATGTCTACAAGGATAGTCATTAATTTTGAAGTCTGAATATAGAAATTATGTGCTAACCTCAAAATTAGGGTCTATCTAAATACTATGATATCTGTGAAAGGCAAGTCGATTTATGGTCTTGAGTGAAGCAACCTGCTATTTGGTACCCTCTTTCTTCTCAATATAAGCCAATACAAATCTAGTAAGTACTATTGGGGTATGTGAAGTAAAGAATGTGTGTTAAAATAGTTACGGTCTCTCACTTTGGCATAGATAGTAGTCGGATTTGGTATTTATAAATATAGATTCACATATAAATGTACATACATACATACATACATACATACATACATACATACATACATACATACATATATATATATATATATATATATATATATATATACATACATATACATACATATACATATATATACATATATATACATACATACATACATACATATATATATATATATATATATATATATATATATATATATATATATATATATGTATGTATGTATGTATGTATATATATATATATACATACATATATGTGTGTGTGTGTATACACAAAAAAAAAGATATATATATATATATATATACACATTTGGAAAGTTATCATCATATATATTCATATGAATTTTCTCATATGATTATATATATGTATTTGTATATACATATATGTTCTTATATTTATACATATCTCCTCCAACAAGGGAGAGGAGCCTTATGAATTAAACTTTAGTTTATATTCGCCTTAAAATTTCATTTACAGAATTTCAGGACAAGTTTTTCTCATTATGACAAAAGTGCATCTTTTTAGGATAATCTGCTAAGAATAGAGATTCTTGGCAGAGCTAAACAAGATTTTCAAACATTTGAGCTTCAACTTGGCACTATTTTATGCCGAAAATGGCAAGTTTCTATTATTAGTGTACTAAGGTTCTTTTAAATACTCTTAACCTTTGTTATACTTTGGATCCATTTAAGAAATGATAGTACATTTCCCTTTATCATTTTCAATCAAGAACTTCCTGGTAATCGCTAATTTTGAAGTTGACATATAGTGATATATGCATTGACTTTAGGAATACGATTACCAAGGGAACCTTGGTTTCAACTTCTTCAGGCTGTGTGAAGGATTTTTCTCAAAAATTATCATGGACATTTTGTTATCAAGGACTGATAATGCATGCTCTCCATTTTCATATGGCTTAATTTAAATGAAGGATAAGTTTCCCCACTGATCCATTTGCTTTGATATAAAGAGCTAGTTATGATATGTAATCTAGGATAATCGTTAATCTTGTAGTCAGTATAGAGTAGGGTTTATCTGGTTTAACTTATGGTTGTAGAATAGAAGCAGAGAAAGATCTGAGTAAGACATCTAGATATCTTTTTAATATATGAGATTCCTATTTCCTTTAGGATTTCTCTTTTCTTTAGATATCTCATTTTCTGTATAGTTAAGTCTTTACTCCATATTTGAAAAATTCTAATTCTGAAGAGATTTTGCAATCAAGGATTATGCTGACTAAAATAGTATATTCCCATATATTTTTATTTATTGGTCTGGTTGTCTTTCAACTGTTTGGAACCGATATGGGAGGAATTTAGATAGAATGGATTTTCATAAATGGGCATTTTCAATAATCTTTTGATTAAACATTTGTGTAGCCTTTTCTCATTTAAGGCATCCTCTTTCTCTGTAAGATGGCTAAGGTATCATTTAGTCTATAATGTTATCTAAACCAAAGAAGTAGTTTTCATAGATAGGATTTTATTTAGGAAAAGAAGGGTTTTTCATCTTGTCTTTCCTCACAAATTATTTCTTAAGGAGATAAATTGTAATTTTATACTAACAAAGATTGTAGACAAAGCATAGAGGATTCTAGTATGGCAGGATCAGCAGAGTATTTAATCTTAGGAATTTTGGATGGAAATCCATCAGGATGAACAAGTGGATTCAAATCAAGACAAGACAATAGATAAAGATTCTTAGTATAAGAGGTTTCTATAAAAGAAGGGGATGTCATCCTATAATGAAATGTAAAGGCAGGGAATGCCCTCCTATAATGATATGTAATAAAACTGGACTAAGGTCCCAAGCTAGGTTGGAGGGTTTCTCTACCCCGCTCTTCCCTACTAGTACCTGCACTGAGCGGGGTCTATGTAAATGATTAACTAATTAATGAAATCTTGGCCTCATCCTTCTACCATAAAAAATTATTAATAATAGCAAATTTCTAAATCCATATTATTATTTTAAAATTTAGAAATATTGATTATCCAAGATTTTAAAATAGCATATATTTATATATCTCTAGATATTATTTTATGAAAGAAAAGATAGTCCACTTACAAAATTTAAATGAAAAGTCTAACCAAGAGGAAATAACAATGAAAAAGGAGAACGAAATAGTCTTTGATTCTAAAGAAATTCTAACAAAACAAAGAAAAAAAGAAAGAAAAAGTCTAATCAAGTGAGCTACTTTATTAATAGATTCTAGATTAAAGATGGATCTTGAGAAGGTTAATGAAATTTTTGAATGGCCTACACTTGAAAGTGTTGGAGAGTTTAGATTATTTCATGGATTTCCTAGTTTCTATCAAAAGTTCATTATGGATTTTAGTTTAGTTTGTAGTCCTATGAATGAGACAATGAGAGCAGATATGAAATAATTCAATTAGACATATGGAGCACTAAAAAACTTGTGTTAGCTTTCCCTGATTTCTATACAGTATTTCAAGTGGACTATGATGCAAGTGGGAATACAATTCGAGCAATGTTAATCAAGAAGGTAGACCTATTTCTTATTTCAGTGAGAAGTTGAATGTTGCAAAGAGAATATATTTAGTTTATGATCAAGAATTGTATGTCATTGTTCAAGCCTTGAAGAAATGGATACATTACTTGTTTCCTAGGGAATTTGTATTGTATATTGATCATGAAGCATTGCAATATTTGAACAGTCAAGATAGGTTGAATCAGAGACATATGAGATGGGTTGAATTCTTTCTAAGTTATACTTTTATGTTGAATGTTAGGAGTCGTAGATCAAAAATGTTGCTAATTCTTTGATTCGAAGAAGGAATTTCCTCGCAACAATGAGAATTGAGGTGTTAAGATCTAATGTGTTGAAGAATTTGTATGAGGGTGATTGTGATTTTCCAAAACCTTGGAAAGCTTGTAGAGAACCTATTGTAGAATCCTGAAGAAAATGGCTAGATTATTTCATTCAAAAAGGTATGTTATTCAGAGGAATCTAGTTGTTTAATACTTAGGAGTTCAATAAGGGTTAATCTAACTATGGAAAAGCATTGTAGAGGATTACTTAGACACTTTGGTTTTGATAGTACAATGGATTTCTTGAGTGACAATTACATTTGGCCTCATATTCATAATGATGTAAGGAAATGTGTTTAGAGTTGTAGTGTTTATCAATTTTCTAAGCTAAGTAGTCAGAATGTGTGGTTGTATACACCTTTGACAGTGCTAACTAGACCATGAGAACACATTAGTGTGGATTTTGTACTTGGATTTCCTAAGACACTAAGAGGTAATAATTCTATATTTGTGGTAGTGGATAGATTTTATAAGATGTCACATTTCATTCCTTGTAAAAAGACTATAGATGAAGTACATGTCGCAATTTCTTTTTCCAAAGAGATTGTGACATTGCGTGGGTTACCTAGAAGCATAGTTTCAAACATAGATTGTGAATTTGTTGGGTATATTTGGAGAACACTTTGGAAGAAGATCAACACTGATTTAAATTTTAGTTCAACATTTCATCCATAGATAGATGGACAAACAAAGGTAGTGAACATGAGTTTACGGAACTTGTTGAGATTTTTGGTTGGGGAAAAGACTGGGAACTGGGATTTAGTCTTAGCACAAGTAGAGTTTGCATATAATAATTTTGTGAATAGGAGTACATGGAAGACACTTTTTGAGATAGTCATAGGTTTTCACCCTAAAGGAATATTAGAGTTAAGGGATATTAGTCAAGAGGTTAAGAGGAATGCAAAATGAGAGGAGTTTCTAGAGGTTATGAAGTCATTACATGAAGAAGTCAAAAAGAATTTGGAGAAAATGAATCAGAAGTATAAGGAGAGAGAAGATATGAAGAAGATACATAAGGAGTTTGCAGGAGGAGATGAATTGATGGTATATATGAAGAAGGGGATATTTCCAGTTGGAATGTACAATAAGTTGAAGATGAGAAAGTTTGACTGTGTAAAATCTAGAGGAGATTTATTTCAGTGAAAGGATATGAAGTTATGTTACTAGAAGACATGGACATATAGTGTCATGCCCAAATTCCAAGGGAAAAACACACCAATTTTTTTTTAAAAGCATAAAAATATCTTACTAACATTACAGGATTGCATGTTAAGTGTTTAAACGGATTAATCTTACTAATGTTATAGACATGAATGTTCAAGTGATTTCTAAAAGTTTTCTCCAAGAAGGTAAGACATGAACTGGCATATTATTGATACCCAAGGGTAAGGGAAGTGATTGCAAAATTTGATAAACAAGGGGAATCGTAACAAGCTAGAAATGAACTTGCCAACATCCCTCAATCGAGAGGTACAATACCTTTAGAACCCAAGGTTACAATTTTACTAGGTTAATTTATCATTTACGAGCACATTCCCCTAATAAAATTTAATTAAAACATATACTCAATTACTCTATTACTCAAGTTGCACTTTTCAAAGTAATTTAATCCAATAAATAATGTCTTTATGAATTATGATATCCTTCCTAGTTTTCAAGTAATTAATTTAATTTAAAATTTGTCATTAAATTTCTACTGCATTCTTCCTATGATTAATTAATAATTAAACATTACCTTTGTTAATAATAATCTTTTTAATATTTATTTTATTAAATCCTTTAAAATTACATATAATCTCTCATCAAAAACTATTATTAAATTCAAGTAAAATATAATGTACATTAAATGAATAGAGATAAATTTTTCCCTAACATAATCCAAATGGTTGCAAATTTAATTCTTAATGAAAATCCAATAATATACCAAATCAAATAAATAACCATGCTAGAATTTTTAAAGAATAAATAAATCAACTCGTTAAAGAATTTTAGTAAACTATATGAAAATTTTGTCAAGAAAGAAAATAAAGAGGGAAAATTAATTTTCAAATTGTTGATTGACTTTTACCCTAATCTTAATTTGCAATTATGGTTAGGTGAAATATTCAACACCCAAAAACTCACATTTCTCACTTTTCTCTCCAAACCCTAAGTGGGTTTTTTTCTTTCATGTTTATACTTGCACGTTTTGAAGACCATATTCAAGAATGGAAATTTCAAATTTCATATTTTTAGATACATATACACGAATATACATTTACGTATATATGTATATATATCTAAATATATATAAATAAATTTTCCAATTCAAACAGATAGATCTGTTATTTTAACCTCTATTTTTGGGGGGTTTAAAAATGCTAATATCCAATATTTCTTTAATGTTTTCTTTTTTATAAAACTAAAAAATGAAAAAAATAACAGTAGGGGCAGGGATGAAGGATCCAATAATGGATGATCCAAACCTACACTACTAATTATAACAACAAGAAGCATAGTGAAATTCAACACTATAATGGTTCAAAATAGAATTTCATTCAACATGCCTAGCTATAAGGCCTTCCGGGTTTTGGCCTATTACAATGAAATTAAAAAGTATCATCAAGATATAGAAAGATCCAAGGAACCACCAACTAGTTCCAATCTGCAACAAGGAGCCTCTGATAGGAACAACCAAGATAGGATCTAAACTTGTACTCACACTTCCAAGCAACCCCTTGTTGTCCTAAGCCCGCAGGCCACTAGTTCTGCTACAAAGTCCTAGATTCAAAAATATGCCTCTACTCTACTCTTCCATCATATAAATACACCCCCTACATATTTCCTAATGTTATAATGATCATGATCTCATACTCCTCATAATACCTCTACATCAACCCAAACTCTTTATATATATAGCCAGCTAAGCCACAAGTCGACCAGCTAAGCCACAAGTCGGCCAGTTAGGCATTTAATTACTAATGTGTATATTAAGGGGTCCTAAGGGGTGTCTTAGGACCCATTAAGACCCCTTACAATACATTACTATTTTTTATTTCCTAGTTCGCCTAGGACAAAGTACCCATTGACCTTTTTAAAAAAAATTGATTCTTCCACTTCTCTCATTTCAACAATGAATAGAACATTTTTTTTTATCATTCTTGATTGGACTCTTTTACATAATCACAAGGAGTACATAACTATAAATAGTTTTATACATTCAAGCATGTTCTTGAAATATAAAACTATCTGTAGAATTAAAAGAATACTTGTAGACATATGTATGTACCCTTCATATGTATTATATATATACATATACATACATACATATATATGGAGAGCTATGGAGAGATAGATATGTGATGCAAGAGAAAAGATGATGAGAGAGGCAAGGGGGGTGGCTCTTGGGAGGTATAGAGGGAGGGAGAGAAATAGAGAGGGGTAAGAGATACAAGTGAGAACCCTAGAGGGAGAGAGAGTCATGAGAGACCTAGATGAAGAAAGAGAGAGGTGAGATATATAGAGGGGAACAACAAGAGGTGAACAATGATATATGCTCAGAATGGTTGATATGTAATCTCAAAATATACTAAAATAATTCACATAGGTGAATCACATATTTTAATATATTTCATAGTGTGTTCTTGTAATTATGATAAAGCATATGATCTAATCATATGAATTTATATTGCTAGAATTGGAAATGAGAATATTGAAATTACTATAGGTGGAGGAGATGGAAGTGTGTGTTTAGTCTAGTTGAACAATGGGATTACTGGAGTATTTATTGCATTTGATAACTCATACAATGATGAGGAACTGTGTTATACTAGCTAAACAATGTATATATAAAACCATCTGATTTATGAACTGGAAGGGTCTGATGGTAAAGTAAATCTTCAATCTTTTAAGCCACTGTCTAGTCCACATAAAGGAATTGTAAATTTTGTTCTTTTATGATGATGCAATAATGAAATTTAAATGCATAGTGCTTCTAAAATCATTTACAACAATTTCTAATAAATGTATTAATATGATAAAAATTTAAGATTAATTTTAAATAATTGTGATTTATTTTATTTTATTTTTGGGTAAAAATGGGTGGAGCTATTGTATTTAAATGGGCCAAGCCATTGGGTAATAATTCTAATTTATTAAATAAGATGAAACAATTTAGTTTTAAATTTTTACCAATTTTTATTAACTTTTTTGGGTTGGGAACCAATCTAGTATACAATGAGATTTTTACATTGTAAGATTAACTTCTTAATTTTAAATATTTGTTTATTAATAAAAGTAAGAAAAATTATATAATTTTACAACTATTTAGCATTGAAAAATTGATATATTATAAACTAAATTTAAAATAATATTCATAATTCCCAAGGTACAAGAGTTATAGTACAAAATATTGTATATTCAATAATAATAAAAATCTATATTCCTTTTATGAAAATTTTCTTTCTATTAAGAAATATATTTAATTATGTAATAAAATGATTAATATGTCTATAATACATCACACCAACATCCCTTTTGCACTCATAACTTCACATTTAAAGCTATAAATCAGTCACAATATACTATAGCATATAGGTAGTACAAGTTTAACATTATTCATCTACTCAAAATAGACTATACATATCCACAATAATACATTAGAGCATGACTATTGTTTAGACTCACCAAGAAATAAAGCAAGAAAAAATCTTTTAGCTTAGGATGTAGATGTAGACCAACTTCCACTATTTTCTGAGTCCCTTGTATTTCTTTCATTATTAATGAAAGGTGAGATATCTATTGGTAATTGAAAAGTTTGGCAGGTACCGAGAAATGAACCTCTTATTGTATTTAATCTATCAACCACCTCAATCATATCAGGGCGCTCTTGAGGTGACCCCCTTGTGCAGAACAACCCAATTTGTATAAACTGAGTAAGGCATTCCATTACCATTGATGTCTCTGATTCATGAGCATCTATCAAAAGGCAATCATCCACCACATCTAAAATTCTGTTAGGAAAATGCATTTCTATCCATTTTTGTAAATTGATTCCTTCACTAAACATATCATCTATTGGTCTCTTCCTTGTCAACAATTCCAAAACTAAAATTCCATAACTATATACGTCTCCTTTAGTAGTAAGATTTCCACCAGTTCCATACTCTATAACAAAAAATAAATAAGAATAATTTAATCCTATATCATTTGAAGCATTGGATGATTAATCACATAAACAAAAAAATACTAGCAAAATAGATAGAAGAATAATGAGAAATATGTACCTGGTGCAATGTATCCAATAGACCTTTTAAGTGCATCTGTAGAGGACAAAGCATCCATAGAATTACCAAAAATAAGATTGGAAAGGCCAAAATCTGCTATACATGAGGTCATATCATCTCCTAATAGGACATTGCTAGGCTTGAGGTCACAATGGATCACTTGAACAAAGCAATAGTGGTGAAGGTATGCCATTCCTTCTGCTATCTCCAATGCTATCTTGATTCGATCACTTACATTTAATCTGCATCTATCCCCTTCAGGAGGATACAACCATCTCTCTAAGCTTCCATTTGACATGAATGGAAGAATTAAGGCTTTAAAATCAAGATTGGAGCATGCTGAAATGATTTTAATTACATTCCGGTGGCGAACTCTCTTTAATGCATTGCATTCTTTGCTGAAACTTTGGTGAGCATGTTCATCTTGCAAGTTGAGAACTTTAACAGCAATATGTCTACCATTCTTTAGAATCCCTTCATAAACAGACCCAAAACTACCGGTTCCTAAAAGATTTTCATTGTTGAACCCACTAGTTGCATCGGTAAGTTCTTTATATGAAATTTTTGGAGGCCATACTTTAAGAGCAGGGATATTGGAACCTTTCCAGAATTTGTACGAAAATGCTACCAATAGAAGAGATATAATAAAAATTGCGATGCCTACAAGAATAGGAACAATCACCTTTTTGGAGACTAATGGCTGTTTGTGATTGGAATTAGAGCATGGCGGCAAGTTTATCCAGTCACCACAGAGGCCAAGATTTCCCATAATTTCTGAGGCATCAAGTGTTGCAAAAGCTCCTCCTTTTGGGACCTCTCCCGTTAACTTGTTTGAAGACAAATTGAGATGTCGAAGCATTTTCATACTTTTGAACACCACCGGTATCATACCTGACAAATTATTGCAAGAAAGGTCCATGTATTGTAGATTTTGCAGATCTGCAAGTGATGGAGGGATTGGCCCCTCAAATGCATTCCAAGAAAGATTTAGATATTCTAATCCCTTGCAACTTGCCAATGCACTAGGAATCCCACCAGAGAAATTATTTCGGGAAACATCTATAGCCAAAACCATAACCATTTTGCTCATTTCCAAAATAGAACCTTGCAATAAATTGTTGGAAACATTGAAATAGAACTGGAGATTCTGAAGACCTGCAACCTCGGGAGGTATATTTCCTATTAGTTTGTTGTGCGCCAAGTCCACCGTTTCCAAAGTCTGGCATCTCCCTAAACTGGCAGGTATTTCTCCGGACAGCTGATTGTGATGAAGATAGACATCCCTGAATTGTGGAAGGTTGCCAAGACTATCTGGAATTTTCCCTGAAAGCATGTTCTCACTGAGATCCAACAGTCCAAGCCTCTTTGATTGGCCAAAACTTTCTGGAATTCTTCCCAGTAAATTGTTTCTGTTTAAGTACAATCTTTCCAGATTTGGAAGTCTACCAAGTGCATATGGAATGGTTCCATTGAATCGGTTTTTAGCTAATGATAATCTTGTCAGCTTTGTGAGGTTACCAATCTCGTCTGGTATGCTTCCCCCAATTTCATTTGAGCGCAGGTCTAAATATGTGAATGAATTTGAAAGGGAACCAATTGAAGAGAGCAAGATGCCAGTTAGGTAATTAAATCCCAAATCAAGATTTTCCAAGCTGGAGCAATTAGTTAACACTGTTATAATAGACAAGCCACTGCTTCCACTCACAAAATGGTTTTTCCACAATACTAGCGCTCTCAGCTGCTGCATTTTCCCAACTTCCAGGGGCACTGTTCCGCTCAGTAGGTTTGTACCCAAATCCAGAATTTGCAGCTGAGTCCAATTACCCACTGAGCTTGGTATTTCTCCACTGAGTTGGTTTCCCGCCAAAATCAATGTTTGCAACTCTGACAGCCTTCCAAATTCCAATGGAATTGGGCCGTTCAAGTGGTTGAGACATAGCTGTAACATTTGGAGATGAGTGCAATTCGAGAGGGCAATGGGGATCGATCCTATCAAGTTGTTCTTGCCAAGATTAAGCAAGTTTAGCTGACTAAGCATACACCTTGGAGTCTACTATTGCCCAAATGAATCTCAATTAAAGAGGACATGTTTCCTAAGAAATGTGGGATAATGCCTGTCAATCTGTTGTCTCCTAATGCCATGGTCTCCAAATTCGAAAGAAGACCTAGTTCAGAGGGAATGCTTCCACTTAAATTGTTATAGGACAATAAGAGATTTTTTAAAGAACGACAGCCTCCTAGAGAGGATGGAATCGGACCTTCCAAATTGTTTAAAGACAACCGCAGCACTCTCAAGCGAAATAGCCTTCCAAGCTGATATGGAATATGGCCGTGGAAGCTATTATTCCACAGAGCAAGTACTCTAAGGAAGGAAAGATTTCCCAGGAAGGGAGAGATGGGCCCATATAATTCCATACCTGTGAGGTTCAAGGAGACCACACGCTGTCGACGAGAAGAACAGATAACGCCAGTCCAATTGCAGAAGATGTGATTGGGAGACCAATCAGACAAATAATTATGTGGATCGAGGAGCAGAGAATCCTTGAAAGCCATGAGAGCGTGTTGATCAGAGTAATTAGAAGGCTGTGCCAAATGAGGAGGCAGCGCAGAGAGAGAGAAAAAGAAGAGCAGCAGTATCATCATCTTCATTCTTAGCTAAAATGAAATAGTTGAAGCGATGGTCATAAGAAATTCTGATATAAATAGCTGCTGAGCGCGTGGGTACCGCTTGCAATTTTCCATCGCTTTAGGCAAAGCACGAATTTCCCACAGGGCAGTGCGTGAATTTCGCAGGCGATGATTGCAGAAAAGTTTTGGGCTTTCAGGTAAATTTTATTGGAGATTGGTAATTTTTTATTCGGCACATTCTGAAGTTACTACTTTTTTAAGAAGTTACTACGTTTAGTTTTAGTTGAGGATATAACATATTATATTATTGAAGATTAAATATATTGTAACAGTGGCAATGACTTTAAGAAACTTTCGAAGTGACTCAAAGTTCGTTGAGGATCTGCTGTAGGTGTAGAAGAAAAGTAGGTGTGTAGTCTCGTCTAATCGCACTCAATTTACTTTAATATTCGTGTAATTCACTTTTCTTTGGCGTGATTGAACAGACAACACATTTGACGGAGTCTAATCTGATCCCACTCAAGTTGGTGCTTATGTTTTCTGTTTTTGAATGATATTTATGTCTTGTTTATGTTGAGAAAGTATTGTAACATTTGATCTTGCATTTGGAAGATTTTAATAATATTATTTTTTATCTTCTATTGAAGACGTTTTTTAAATAATTATTCAGTCATATATCAAAAAATTATTACTATTATTAATAAATTTATTTATTTGTATTCTATAATTAATTATAAATAAAATATTAAAGATAAATATTATTTTAAATGATTGAATATGTATTTTAAATATATAATTTTATAATATTATTTTACATTAATATAATATATATATATATATATATATATATATATATATATATTCTCTCTCTTTATCTCTTCTTTCTCACTTTCTTTCTTTCTTTCTATTGCATCATTGGTTAGCTTTGGTATTCAAAAGTTTTATATTAGTTTTATTTTGTTTATTTTGGATCTATAGTTGATTTGAATATATCATTTCTCATTGAAATATGTGTTGCTTAACACTCTATCATTGTCTAAATGTTCTACTAATTGATTTCATGTACTAAACAAATATATATAAAAAAAGAACCTTTTTTTCCCTAATTGATCTATCACACCTCTTTGGCCCTATAATTTGATCTTGTATTTGAAAGATTTAATTAATATGAATTTTTATTTTATTTTTTAATTTCTTGCAAGATTAAGACTTTCTTTTTTACATTAGTTTAAATAAATTTTCATGAATTAATAGATTTCATTCATTTTATTAGATTTTTATTGATTTTTCTATTCTCCCATTTTGATCAAAGAATTACTTTTCCTTTTTTTAATTAATTTTGTTTAACTCATTAAAACTTACCATTTTTATTTTTAGTTAAAATATTTTAATTTTTAAATTTTTAATGATGATATGTGTAATTAATATAAATAAATGACTTTAAAATGTACTATTTCTTTTGTTTTGAATTTTCTAAAAATCTTGAATCAATCTACTTACAAATTTTGATGGAAACAATGTTCTAAATGCAATATTTAAGAAGGTTTTTTTATGAAACTAGCGAAAGTCTAATTTTTAATCTTGTATTTGAAATGGAAAGATTTGATTAAGTACTTTTGATGGGATTGATAATTTAGTAGCTTTGAGTGCCATAATTTGAAAATTGAATGTTATTGTAAGAAACATAACAAAGCTAATTTACTTTATTTTTAAAAAAAACATTTTTTTTCTTAAAAAATGAAATTCTTAATCTAATCAAATCAAAGATTAGGAACACAAATTAATTGTCATTCTTAGGAAACTTTAATATTTTTAAAGTTGTTGGCCAATCTAAACCAAAGAACCAAAATTGAGAAATGTTAGAATCTTTTGAAGTTGAAAATTATTGAACATGCTACATAAGCTCTGAGGTCAAAATTTAAAAATTAAATTCAAAGAGATTCATCACTTTAGAACTAGAATAAATTGATGTACGAGAACAATTCATTTTTCTTTGGTGAACCAAAACTCATCCCACATGATCGAAAAATATTTGCACACTGCAGAACACGCCAAAGACAAACAATTTTAAATTGACGTAATTCATTCACTTACCGAGCACGGAAATAAAAAGTAAGAAAGTGGAAAATAAAAGTAAAGGAAGATTGGTCATTAATTAATTACCAAGTGCAATGGATGAGTAGTCTATTATAATCGCACTCAATTTACTTTAATACTTCGTCAACACATTAAATTTTAAAATGTGACAAGAAGTTCTGCAGTCCATGAATTTCGCCCATGGACAGTGCCTCGAAATTCGGGAGCGATGATTGTTAAAAACAAAGCATGATGTAAAAAAAATTGTCTTTCAAAAATTACTATTATATTATAATTATAACTTATATAAATATAAATGTAAATATAGTGAAAAATTTTAAATATTATTTTTATTTTCAATATTTTATTAAATCTTATATTGTCATATATAAAAAAATATAGCATACAAATAATACATTATATATTTAAAATTTAAATTTATTTATATATTCTAATATATTAAAAAATTTAATATATTATATTATATTATATTGTATTATATATTAATTTGGCGGTCACCGTTTTCAACCACGTATCACGCGTATAAAAACATGCAATTATTTACCAATAGAAATTTTTAAATATTTATTTTTTTATTTTTAAGATTATAACAATTATTGTATTATAATATATAACAAATAGAATATAAAATAAATATCTTATTTTATTGATATAAACTATTATTATATTATAATTATAACATATATAAACATAGATATAAATAATTAAGTATATAGTAAAAAAAAATTAAATATTATTTTTATTTCAATATTTTATTAAATTTTATATTGTCATATATAAAAAATATAACATATAAATAGTAAATTACATATTTAAAATTAAAATTTATTTATATATTCTAATATATTAAAAAAATTATTATATATTATATAATTCAAAAATAATATAATATACATATATTATATTATATTATATAACATATTATACAATATTCAAATAACATATTACTCCTTAACACACACACACATATATATATATATATATATTGATACATAAGATAAGTTATATTTAATATAGGAGGTGATTACAAATATTTGTGCCACATTCAACCTCTACACCACACAAATTTGGTTACCTTTGGAGACCGCATAGGGCCACGATGTAAACACCACTATTGCAAACTCCTCCATAAACTAGAGAGAGCCCAAAGAGACATGAGTTGCAAAAATGCCTCGTAGGCTCACAAGATTTGTCAAATACCCCTATTTCCACAAGTCCCTATTAAATAATATATATTGTATTATACATATATAAATAATATTATACATAGTTTGTTAATTGATATTACATATTATTTAAATATTATTAAATTTTATCTACAATTTATACATTGAAAAAGTATTAATTATAATGAAATTACATAATATTTAAATTAGTAAATGATGGATCTGTTAGTCATTTAGGAATAGGGTAAAAGCTAGAAAATGCTTAACCAATTAGAGGCTAATCTTCAACCTTTAGCTAACATTCTATTGGTAATAGAATTACCATTGCTCACCTTTGAGGATTGATTAGGAAAGGGGTCCACTAAACAATCCTTTTTATTTTCTCCTCTCCATTTGTGACAAAAGAATAAAATACAACCTATGTCAAAATCTTGACTAATGAATCCATTACGAATAGGTCAAACATCTCTCTCTCTCTCACACACACATCTTAGGTCTCTCTAACTTCTCTCCATATTCCTCTCTATCCATATCTCCTTATCCCTTCCCTCTCACTCTTCCCACTGCATATCTCCCTCTTGAGTTCCCTCTCTCCCTATTGCAACCATAACATGGACCTAATTATCTTTACGAAGGTAGATTATAGCACTTGATTTGATGCTATCATTACTTCACAATTAATAGACCAAAAAAAATTCTAATTGACCTTCTATTCTTCTTTAGCATACCCATTGCACACAAAGATACAATTGCTAGTTTTCTTAGCTATATTGAAAATATAAAATATTAGATTATATATGAAATTTCAAACATTTTTGGATCTATAAATTAAGGATTCTCTAAAGGCTAACATGGCAATCTAATGTCCAATAATTTTGAAACCAAAAGCAAATTGATGTAATTTGTAGTGTGACAACAATTCATTTTTCTTTATAAATTTTGCTTTACCATCAATTTTCATTTAAGTAGAATGAGAATTAATTTTTTTATTCCAATGCTGATTTGAGGATAAATAAGAATTAACAAATCTCTATTTCAGTTTTATATTTTGAACCAAACTCATTTCACATAACATTTACTTTACGACGTGGAAGAGAGAAACGTGGAATAGAGTTGGAGACGCAATAAAAAAAAAGAAATAGAATATAAAAGTATAGGAAGATTGGCCATTAATTACAAGTGCAGTGGATGAGTTTTCTATTTTAAATTGACGCAGCGCGGAAGAGATAAAGGCGGAATAGAGTTTGAAGATGAAATTAAAAATGAGAAAGTGGAGAATAAAAGTTTACCGAGTGCAATGGATGATGACTAGTCTATTCTAAATTCTAATCGCACTCAACTTTCAGTTTTAATATTTGACGAGAAGTTCGGCAGTGCATGAATTTCCAGTGCGTGAATTTCGGGGGCGACGTTTTGATTGGAGATTTGATTGCATGCTATTAAAAACTTGTGAAATTTGGCAAAAGCATGAGTTTCGTGCAGGACAGTGCGTGAATTTCGGAAGCGCGATGAATCCTTTCTTTTGATATGTCTGGAATTGAAGAAAAGAGAGGACGCAGTGTATATAAATGAAATTAAGTATGAATGGTTATTAAAGTAATTTATTTTAAGAAGTCCTTAAATTAGAAAAAGAAAGGATCGAATATGAATGAAATTTACTAATGAGAAGCTATCTACATAGTTCAAGAGATTGAGAATCTTGGGAATTATACTTTGACAGTAGTATAATAAAGCACTGTTGATGTATCTAAGTATGGATAATGACTTAATAATTTGGGGTATTGATCATTTATGTGTTGTGAGATATTGTGTTTAGTAACTTTGGGAAATCTAGTTGGGAGGGACTCTATTATAAGGGCTAAGATGAATGCGGATGGAGTGTACCTATTTCTAAAAATATTTGCAGATTTTTTTTCTAAAAAATAATGAATATTTTGTTAAAAGATCTTTTAAGTACATAGAGGCCACTAGAATACTATAATCTCCAAGAGATAAAATGTGATGTACCTACTGTCTTCTATTTGCCTCTTTAATAATTAATTCTTTCCCACAAAGATTACTAAACTTATAACTAGTGTGCTATGTTTATTTAGCTTGATTTCTTTTCTATTTTCTTAAATGTAATCTTTTTAATCTGTAAAACTAAATACTAATACTATTAATGACTCTACACAAAAATATTCTTTGATGAGAGTGAAAGTGAAGAATACTTATTTGTTTTTAATATTTATATTCCAATGAATCATGGGGACATTCAATTGGAGTATTTATATCACACAAATCTTTACAATAAATGATTATATTCTATGATGTATGTGATGGAGGAGAAGTATATATGAATGATAAATATTTCCATTTCATTGTTCACCATGTGAACATTGTGTTTGCCAAACATAATTGAGCATATTTTTCTTCATGTTCATAACAAGATAAGGAATTGTTAAAGATTATACATTGAAATTTGTTTAGTCCAATAGATGTTAAATTGAATAGAAAAATTATTATTTTATTACATTCATCTATGACATAATAAAACACACTTATTAATAAAAGACATTATGATCTAGTGATAGGTGTAAATATTACTTCAAAAAAATTTATTAATTTGATAAGTATGTAGGTAACGAAACTTCACACACAAATAAAAAGGAGATGAAAAAAATGGAGGCAATGAAAAAAATAGAGGCAAATAAAAAGGAGATGAAAAAATGCTGAATATTTCACTTTTTTCATTAAGCAGTTGCTGCTTATTTCTAATCCCCATCTTTTTCCATCTATACTGCTTACTTTTAAGCAGAAAATTTATTTAAGCCCCAAGGACATGATTTTACTTTCATATGCATAAGAAAAAGTAAAATAAATTATATAAAAAAAATAATTAATATATTTTTATTAGTTATATTGAGAATATGGAAGATTAGAAGCATTGAAATCAAATATTATATTATGTCAATAGATCTTTGGTGTGCCCATCACAGATGAATTTGGTAGACTCATATCTTATTAAAAAATACCTCTATTCCAAAATATGAAACATTTATAAAATTTACAAATTTTTTATCTATAAATTTTGAATACTACATGAACTAACATGACAATCTAAGGTCCAATTGAACAAGTGTGCACTACATTACCTTGAACAATTCATTTTTCTTTAGTGAACCAAAAATCATTCCACATGATTGAAAAATATTTGCACAGCAGAAAACACACCAAAGACAAACAATTTTAAATTGACGTAATTCATTCACTTTACCTCAAAACACGTAATAGAGTTAAAGATGAAATAAAAAATAAGAAAGTGGAAAATAAGAGTAAAACGTGTAATAGAGTTGAAGATGAAATAAAAAATAAGAAAGTGGAAAATAAGAGTAAAACGTGTAATAGAGTTGAAGATGAAATTAAAAATAAGAAAGTGGAAAATAAGAGTAAAATACGTAATAGAGTTGAAGATGAGATAAAAAAAATAAGAAAGTGGAAAATAAGAGTAAAACATGTAATAGAGTTGAAGATGAAATAAAAAATAAAAAAGTGGAAAATAAGAGTAAAATGCGTAATAGAGTTAAAATGAAATAAAAAATAAGAAAGTGGAAAATAAAAATAAAACGGGTAATAGAATTGAAGATGAAATAAAAAATAAGAAAGTGGAAAATAAGAATACAATAGGTAATAGAATTGAAAATGAAATAAAAAATAAGAAAATAGAAAATGAAAATAAAATAAGATTGGTCATTAATTAATTAATTACCAAGTGCAATGGATGACTAGTCTATTATAATCGCACTCAATTTACTTTAATCCTTTGTCAACACTTTAAATTTTAAAATGTGACGAGAAGTTCCGCACCGCATGAATTTCGTGCATGGGCAGTGCGTGAATTTCGGGGGTGATGATTGAAAAAAAAAAATGCATCATGTTTTGATTGCATGATTGGTAAATAGACAGCTCTAGGTCTGGAATTAGACGGTCTGTCATATGATTTATTATGATTGTTTAGTCATTTTGATTGTAATTTTTTTTAATATATGAATAATTTATATTAATTTTTTTAAATTAAAAAAATTAAATTAATATTATATAATAAATTATACAAAACTTTTATTTATACTATAAAGAATTTTTTTTTATAAATTTTATAAATTAGTAATATATACAAATAGTTCAAAGTAACTAAACAAGCTTCTAAATTCATATATTTAATTTAAATTAATATAATAAATATAATAAACAATATAGAAAATTAAATTAGATACTAATATCATAAATTACAAATATATTAAAAAATCTATGTATAGTAAATAAATTTTTAAAATTTATATATTTTATTTAAAAAAATTTAAATTAACATAAAATAAAATGCTTCAAGTGGCAGGTCATGCTTGATAGACTGTCTATTAGAACTCATCTTGGTGGCTATGACACTTGCCTTGTTTGTAAGATGCTCGAGACTATGAGACAAATCTCCTTTGACAGTGCCTTTGCCAGGGAAGTGTGGATGTTGTTTGGGATCTCTATCACTGAACATGCATGTACTTTTGATATAACTACTAGTTTTATTCTTGGTCTTAAAAAAGATGCTAACTTGTTTTGGCAAATCCCTTCTTACATCCTTTGGTTTATATGGAAATTTAGAAATGAGGATAAACTTCAAGGTAATGGTAGAGTACTTACTGATTTTCAAAGGAAACTCATACGTTTTAAAATTATTTCGCAGGTTTGTTGTGTGATGAGGCTTGAGAAGGAGAAGTTGATGAGATTTCTTCAAGATGGTCACGCCACCATGTTTATCTACGAAATGAAAGATGGCTTTGAATGGGCCAATATTACAGACAATCAGTCGACCTTTGATAATGCTCTTAAAAAACTAATTAAGGAAATCAGGGATACCAGAGGGCCCTACTTCGATAAACTTGAAATGTTCTCTCATATCTTAGAAAGAAAGAAAGTGGTTTGGATGGAGGGCGCTCAAGGGTGGACCTCTTGGGTTGAAGACTATAATGATATTCTACTCTGACTTTACCTGGTTCCTTTTTGGTGTTTTTACCCACGGAAACTGTCAAATACTTTGATGTTCTATACTATTTTGTAATGTTTTATTTTGCTGTGAACTTGGTGGGTTGAGGCTCTGCCTCCCCACTCTTCATGATGTAACTCTCCTTTTTTGATGAATTGATTTTTAGTTCAAAAAAATAAAAATAAATATATAATAAAAAAAATAGAAACATATATTACATACTAATAATTATTAATAATAGCAAGTTTCTAAATTCATATTATTATTTTAAAATTTAGAAATATTGACTATCCGTGATTTTAAAATAGCATATATTTATATATCTGTAGATATTATTTTATGAAAGAAAAGGTAGTCCACTTACAAAATTTAAATGAAAAGTCTAACCAAGAGGAAATAACAATGAAAAAGGAGAACGAAATAGTCTTTGATTCTAAAAAAATTCTAACAAAACAAAGAAAAAAAGAAAGAAAAAGTCTAATCAAGTGAGCTACTTTATTACAAGGAGCACTACCATAAAAGTGACGGGGATTTTGATGGAGGGAAGGAAATACAAGAAAACTAGCAGAACGTCAGACATGACCAGTCTCAACCAATTCTTCAAGGATAGAGAAAAGTCTGTTAAAAAGTTTGGAGGTTTCAACCGTGAGCTACTCCTCGACTTCTGGCACAAGGTTTGTCATATTATCATGAAGTATTTCACTTTAGAGGGAAAGTTTACTATCTTTCACTACTATCACCTTTTGTTTCTTAATCATATTAGGAATAGAGACCTTACTTCCATCTCGTTCTACCTCCTCCACTCATTCGAAAGCAACATCCTGGACATAAAAGAGAACAAAAACCCTAAGAAGCTGATTCCCAGCCTACACCAAGGCCTTTTACTTTTCTTGTACAATTTCCACAAGGCCATTTTCCCCCTGCCTCAACCTCCCCTAATTATCACGGATGTCAGCCTAGACATTGGTCTTTCAAAAGCTAATAACCCCTCTCAATCCCCTTCCTTGTCCATCCAGGAGACCGACCTTATCCCACAGGATGGAAAAGGATGCAAGAGGTGTGTGCAGAACCCCTTCAAAAGGTCAGAGGATTTAGAGGAGTCACATGTCTCCGAGTTTTTGGAAGCTAAAGATAAGACAGTGGATGATAGCACCCCTGAAGCTGGAAAAAGTGTGTTCTTGTTGTAAAGATGTGTTTATAAATATACATGGATGAGAACTTGAACTTAGGGGTAGTGATAAGATTATGTGCATTGCAAGTTGGGTAGACATTTGCTGAAGGTTAAGAAAAGTATTTCCTAGACAACAAATCATTTGTATGACATCAATTTTTGTTGTTTCATGGTCTTTCCTTATTTTTCTAAATGTTCTTGTCATAAATTCATCTACTTTTGTCATGTATGTTGACCACTACATTGTAGCTACATATATATATTGAGCACAAAAAGTTCATCAGTATTGGCTTCCCATAATGGGAGCATTTTCTTTGCAGAACTATTATTCCAAATATTTGTTGGATGTCTTTTTAGGAATATTGTTACTTTTGTAAGTGTTGATTGTATTGCTTTTATGTAGTCATTTTTAGATATATTAATTTGAGACATAAAATTTGGAAAAGTAATCATTTCATCATACTCTTGTTCTTGCATAGTTTTAAATATTTTATTTGCATTATTTATGGTTTTCTTTTCATTTGATACTATTGGTTCAGGTATTACTATGGTTTGCATTGGTGGGATATGAAAATTATATCAGCAATGTGTTCTTTTTTTTCTTTGCAACTTCTTGTATGATAGTGTCGATATAGTTTAGCAAGTTGTGGATTTAGTATTTTTGTGTCACATGTGATATAGTTGTCTACAAATTGTTGAATTTCTAATTTTTTAGATATACCATATATTGGAGCATCAACAATCCAGATCAATGCATGATCATGTTTGTTTCCCCTATTTTAGAATTCAGTAATGAAAAAGAAATATTTCACATGAACTAGAATTGTATCATCTGTAGTTAGTAGTTTTTTTAGATAAGGTATTCTATGTCTATAATATTGACTACGAATGACATGACTTTTTCGAATAAGGTAGTCAATGTCATGCTCTGTTTGTTGTTCAACTAGTCCATTTGTTGGGCGATATTGGTATTTAATTTAGTGATTGTTGATGTTAATGGTTTGGACACATGTGCTCCGCACTTGAAAATGTCAAAAAAAGGTTAGAGGTCTAAGTTGTCGTATCGTTGCAAAAATGTTTTTCTTTTGTTTGATGTAGATAATCTGGGGATATATGAATATGTTTGGAATCCATGTATCCAATATTTGATTTTAGAATTTTGTCTAAGTTTGGCTTATTTTAAATATATTTTGCAAGAAGAGTACGTCATTTCACTTGATCTTACAAATTTGTATTGATATACTTGACATAATTGTGTCAATGATAATCTTTACTGCTTTGAAAAAAACATTAGTGATATGTGATGCAAAGTCACCACTAGAGTGTAGAACCTCCCATTGCATATTTTTTTGATATGTATATTTCTTTGTTATGTCTTCGTCTCTTGGATCACCGAAGAATAGAGTAGGTTACCTCATTTCTTCTGCATATCTATCCTTGAAAATAACAAGTGGTTGATTTCCTTCAGTAGGTACTATTTCAATAATATTATCATGCATGTCATAAATAGATCGAGATTCTATATAAATTCATGTACAAGTGTATCAGTTTCGATTTCTATTTCATTGCTAGATTCTATATCTTCAATATTTGAGTGAGTGTCAATATATATCTTCTATTTTAGAAATATTGTTGCCTTTTTCTAATTTTGTTTGCCAAGTTTTGTCTATTATAATATTTTATTCTTTGTGAAATTGTATTTTGGATAAAAGTTTTAATGATTTCATTATTAGTTTAGGTCGAACAATTTTGACTTGATATAGTGTCTTGTATTCTAGTTTTCATTTTAGTGCAACAACAATTATGGTTGTGTCATTTAATAGTTGGGGTAGAAATATTTTCATTATGGTTATATTTGTGGAAACATTAATAATTGATCCAATTAATCCAAATTATGATCGTTTGTGTCCCCATTGCCTTATCTGTGCAAAAACAAGTCATGGTGATCTTAGTCTTTCTTTGAGTTCAGATAAAGATTACAAGAAAGACATACATTTATTTCATCTTATAAATGATGGGGTGGCAAGGATGGTAATTTACCATTGTGTAGCATTAGTTCACAATAATTGTATACATTTATTATGGGGTCTATATGTTCAGTATTTGTGAATTTTCGGTACATCTGTTATTCTTTTTCATTAAGCTTTCTCAATTTATGGCAGAAGTCTGATCATTTGAAGATGTAGCATTCATGCTGAGGTGTATCTTTAATTGTTGCTAAATATGTTGTCATATTCTTAGTTTGAGTTTTTTCATTTGTAGGGAGAGATTGTTCTTTATTTTGGTTTTGGGTACGTATTATTTGTTTCAGGCAATGTAGTTATATTTTACTTATTGTTTTAGTTGTTTTCTTGTCAATAATGTCACTAATTATTGAGGGAGATGTTTCTAGTTTTTTTTGTAAGTTCATTATAATTTATTTTATATTAGACGATATGAATTTTTTATGGTTTGGTTTCACTGCTTCTAGTTTTTTAAATTGGTACTAGTGGTTCGCAATGTACATATGCAGTATTTGTTTCAACTGATATTATGTTGAATGTATTTTCTATACTTTCTTCAGTTTTGAAAACTTATACAATTTTTTTTACATTTGTGTAATTCTCAAAATCCACTAGGCATTACATAGCATATTCAAACTCTTAATCATATCCAAATGCCCAGTTTAATACAATAAAATAGAAAATATTTAAATGACAATTGAACATTAAAACTTTTATTACATTATAAAATTTAAGTAAAATGAGAAGTAATTTTATAATCATATGCATTTAACAGAATTACAGAATGTGCAAGATTTTTGGAACAAATATCAACTGAACATTTTCAAAACCATATCCATTTCATGTTCATAAATGAAGGAAGCTAAATTAAAATTACATTTATAGATTCAGTAATTTAACTATTTAAGAAGCAATAATTTTACTAAGAAATAACTTTGAAATACAACTAGTATAGAACCTTCTTGCAAGAGGAAAATATATAAACCTTATTTCCAGCCTTTCATTATTACAAATACAATATCTTGGAGAACATTATGAGTAGAGAAAAATTACTTAAACTCAAGATTACTTAAATGCAATACACTAGTGATCATTTCTTTAAAATTCTTTCTTTCAACTTAATCTTGAAACTTCAACTTGAATTTCATCTTTCACCAAGCAATAGAACTTGCAACATAAAACATCATCCACATGACCATGGAGGCTCACCTCCCATCCTAGGCCATTTCATGGCCACCCCCGTGATAGGGGAAACAAGAATTGGATGGGTTACAAACAAACAACACATACATAAACATTCAACTACAAATTGAAAACAAATTATGCACAAATGACTCCCTTCCCAAGCTTGCACAAAGGATTCCAAGATTGGATCCATAGATGGGTGAAGGTGGAAACTTCTCAAATGGAGACACCTTTCTTATACCAAACAAGAATTTCAATATTACTCACTTGCCTTCACAAGGCCCTTCCAAACATACAAATCAACTCCATGAGCATCAACACATCCATTATGACCCCCAAACAAACATAAGAAGGCCCTCAAGGATGCCCATACATCTAAGTTCTCATACATAAAAAATTCCCAACTAGACCCTTCACCCCAAGTCCTTCTCAAATACTCCCAAGGATGAGGAGTAAACTTGCACACCCATAAACATGAAGCAAAACAAGATAAAAAAACAAGATCAAAGTCATAAACTCACAAAGAAACTACTAAATACAAGATTCACACACAAGATACTACAATTTACAAAATTCACATAGGCTCATCTTCTCAATGCAACTACACAATAATTACATGATAGAGCCACCAACCTTTCTCCTAAGAAATGAAAAATTGGAAGGTTGAATAAGAGCTTCCCTTGATTCTTAGCTTGCTTCCCTTCTCCAATCTACTAGCAAATCTCTCTCTAGTCCTCATCTCACTCACTCCAAAAATCTAGCATAGTCAAGATAATGAAATCCCTAATTCCTAAGCCTCTATCTCCTAAAGACTTCCCCATTCCTCTCTCCTTCCCTCATTCCTAAGCAATTTGATTTCTAGATTCTAGCTCCCATGACATTTTCCCTTGCCATGGTCAAGGAATGCAAAACAAAACATGAAAAGGAGTGATAACCTAAAAACATTCCCCAATTTCATGTTTACCAAAAATGGTCCATTTAGAGAGGCAAAATAGTGGTCTAGGGAAGTGGAAATGGTAAAAATAGGCCCCCTAATCCATGTACATGACTTGGGGCACTAAAAACAAACCTTAACTACCCCCTAGGACTCCACATAACCCCTCAAAAACCCTAGTTAAGCTTTCATCCGAAAATGGCGTAATGATGACTTATACCTTGGTACTCTAAACCACTATCAAGCCTAGGGATTCCCAAATAGCCCAAGGGAAAAAGGTGGGGTCCACATTGCACTAAGGCATGCCATGTCACAAAAGTGTCAAGTGACAACTCACTGAATTACACATCACATTACATACTTGGCATGCCTAGTGGACATTTAACAATAACATTATCACAAAATAAAATTACATCTAATATTACATTCACAAACATTTACCATCCACATACACACATGCATCACTTATATGAATAAAATCATGTAACAACAAGTTTGTACTCTGCTTTAGAGTTGACTTTGGTTTTAAACTATTTCACATAGACCCATCCTTGTTTCCTCATTTTACAACCATGGTCACAACCTACACACTCAATTCAGATGTCACTACCGCATAAATCTATCGCATATATAATCATATCAAACTTAAAGTAGATACAATAATAGCATCTATACTCAATACATAAATAAATTGCATATCATGAATCATAAACATATTCCAAAGTTAACCATCGAACCATTGTACTATCAACATTTACTATTATATAAGATAACATTACAAATGCATAATTCTAGAATGCATATATCA
This sequence comes from Chamaecyparis obtusa, assembly GCA_027943335.1. Lineage (NCBI taxonomy): Eukaryota > Viridiplantae > Streptophyta > Pinopsida > Cupressales > Cupressaceae > Chamaecyparis > Chamaecyparis obtusa. The sequence continues at coordinate 29,432 of BSBK01001170.1, forward strand.
TAAGGTAAGCATGAAATGATTACAAGCATATAAAGAGTATGAATAACATCATCAACATAAATAATAACCATCTCATAAGGTCCAATGATAGGAAAACTAAATCCAAAATATGTCTAGTGTCTCTAAACAAAGTGTCAACAAGGTAAACCAAATGTCAAAATAACAGTCGAGCTAGGATGGGCCGGGGTGGGACCTCACATCCTCCCCACTAGGCATGAATTTCCTCCTGGAGTTCATCGAATAGATGGGGGTACTAATCTCTCATCTATGTTGTGTCCTCCCAAGAAGCTCTAAGGCTGTCGATATTTGACTGCTGATTGGATGACTCGCAATGTGCCCCATGGCACCACAAGTATAACATGGTCCTCTAGCCTGAAATTGACTCCCCTAAATTCTAGACTATTTTTGCCCACTTGTCATACTGGATCTACTGAAGCCATCTCTGGATGACTGAGTCTGAGCTCCCCAGTCATGTCGGGGACTCTGCTAAGATTGTTGCTACTATTGTGGTGTGCTGGAGTTCTCTTGATTTCCCTTCTAGTGGGATTTTTGGAAACCATAGTACTGTGGTATGAAACTATAGTTCTATGATTTGTCTCATGCATGATGAGACCTATTATGGATCTCCTCTCCTATCATGGCCCTCTCTATTGTATCATGAAAGTCACCTAATGGTACCATCCGCACTCTGTCAGCTATGGCATAGTTCAACCCCTTAATAAAGTGGTTGACCTAGAGTTTCTCATCCTTCATGTAATCAACATAAGGAAGGAGCTTGAGAAACCTATAGTCATATTGTGTTATTGATAGTCCTCCCTATTGTAGGTCATGAAACTCATCGATGTGACACTATCTAAAATGCTTTGACATATATCAGGCTCAAAATCTCACCACGAAGGTCTCCCATGTGAGGGTATCTATGACAAGATGACTCTTATATTCCTCCTGCCTCCACCATGTAGAGGTAGTCCCCCTCAGCATGTGAACTACAAGTCATGCCTTAAAGTTGCTCTCATAAGGGTGCAACCCAAAACATCTCTCAAGACTAAAAAGCCAAGCCTCAGCATCTTCTCCATCTGTGGATCTTGAAAAGGGTGGTGGCTCAAGTTGTAAGAGGTTTCTGATCTGGTCCCCTGTATCATGGGGCACTCTCGGTACTATCACTGGTGGTGGCTCTGGCATGTGTACAGAATCATCCCCATGATCTGCCAGCTCCTCTACTTGTCTAGGTGGAGGACTCCTACTCTGCTCCTGGACCTTGGCCCGTTGGCCTCCCAGAGGCAATCTATCCACAATTATATCAACCATATCTTGTAATGCATTAAGGATGTCCTGGTTGGGATTAGGTGGTGGTACAAGAGGGGGCCCATGCACATCACCTACTCCCTCAGTTGTATGATCATCTCCCTCTATTGCCACACAATTGCCTCTAGATCTCCACCCACGTCGATGAGCACTCCACGTGATTGGAGGCATCCTACTAGTGGCTTCACTTAACTAAGGTTTTTTTCTGAAAGGATGGATGTCTTAGAAAGGACAATATGAGCTCTACTAGCATGACATAATATACATTCATAAAGTTGAAGAAGAGAAAACCCTATACTTTATATATATAAGTATAAAATTTATTTTAGTTAAACAAAACTCTAATGTTTACATGAGTAATTCATTAATTTCCAAAAGTTTTCAACTTAATTTAGGCTAAGTCATAATGCTATTTTTACAATGACCAGTATACTAGCCACATATATTGGCCTCACAAAAATAACATTATCAAGTTTTAAATGAACTAGCTTTTAACTAAAACTTAAATTACAATACCAGAATGTAATGCCTCGAAATACTAGGGTTGGTTATGTCCTGGAAAACTAAATAATTCAAGGAAAGGAAGAGACCAACTATTAAATAATAAATAACTAATTAGTCCACTAGTTTAATTTAAAATATTTATTACTAAATTAAACTTATTGAATTCCCAATATTTTAATAAAATCTAGTTTCCAAGTTATCCAAAAGTCTATATTCATTAAGTGGAAGACTTAAATATCATTATAAAAGTCATCGATAAAATTAATACTATAACCCCTTCGAAATTACATTTTTTAAACTACCAAGCTTAAATAATGATTTTAGTCATAACATCATTAAAAAGATGAAACCGACATTAACATTAATTCCTAGTGTGTATCCACGCATAATCCCAATTTATAGCAAAATCGGAAGCAGGGGATTAAATTATAAATTAATTAAATAACCCACTTCTTAAATTAATACATAAAAGTTCTCCTTAAAGTTAAATTATTTAATAATAATATTTCCAATTTAAATTTTGATAATACAAATCTAGTTAAATGACAAAATCTAAGATATCAAATTTATTATTAAAGTTCCAAATAATATAAAATTTTTAATGAAAATAATTTACCTTTTAACAAGGTGAAAAGATAAGACAATAGTTAAATAAATAATTAACAATTTAGTCCATTTAATAAATTAATTTTCAAATAAAAAAAAATCACTTAGTTAAATTAAACACAATACTATAACCCTTATTAACTTCACATCTACATAACATTTTAGAAATCTAACCTTACAATTGCTTTTCATTTTAATAACAACCCTAACCAATATATTACTAAGAGGATGAAACGACCATAAATATATTAAAATATTTCAAATAATTACTAACGTATGTATTAGAATTTCTAATTACGTGATCAACATAACTATTAATTCTTAAAAGGTCTTAAGTCCAATTGATTAAGTCATTAATTGGATTAATAATTAAATTAATAATTCCACTCTTTAATTAAGTCATAAAATATTCCCATCATCAAAACCATTAAAATAACAATATTTAAATTATTTATTAAATAAGTCCATAAGCATTTAATCAAGATTAAATTTCTTCACTAGACTAGACATTGGAATTAAATTTCACAATAGTCTAACTATTTAAATTAAATTCTTACAATCCAAAACTTACTAAATATTATAGGCAAATTAAGGAGAAATGGTATAAGGGAATTAAATTAAATCCTATAATTCACCCATAATAATTTTTAGTTAAAAAGATATTAGAACTACTAAGGGAATTAAATCTCAAAACATTTAAACAATATTTATTAAACTACCCTTACAATACATTTTTAAAAAAAAATTAAATAAAATTAGAATCCTTAACTCCTACCCTAAAATAATACCATTTTTACAACTTACTAATTCCTTCAATTTTAAAAATAAAAATTACTAAGAAATTTAAAAGTCATAAACATAATTTTATTGACGTACATAATAAAACATACCGAAAGGAAAATTAAAACATAACTATTATAATTTACTACTACTAACAAAATAAAACTATTTCTTCATCTACTAGATTCTAATATATCACCTAAGATGCATTCCCCTAACTTTATAAAAAAATTTACATTTTACCAAATAAATATCTCACCCTTTCCAAATAATTAAAGATGGCTAAAACTATCTCAATAATAATATTTTTAAGAGAAAAGTTAATCACTCCAATAATAATATGCATAAATAAAAGGGTTCTCCAAACCCTAATTCGAAATTAAGGTTTGGGGCCTTATTAAAAACTCTCAAAAATCTTAAAATCACTCATTTGGTTCATTTGCAGGTTTGGAATAGCTGAAGGATGAGTGAATACACTTGATGTTCTCGTATGAGAACATGTGTGAACAAGCACACACAAGGTGTGCTTATTCTCACATATTTTTATATGAGAATATACATACAGAACATAGAGAGTTTTCCTTACATTCCATAGGATTATCTTTTTCTAAGAATTTCAAGACCTGGGTATAATTTTATTTTCTTATTTCCTTTAGTTTAAAGTTATAGATTCAATTTATATTTTTCTTATAAGTTTTACATATGATCTAGTTCTATATTTTTTTTTTCTATTTTTTTTTCCTCTGCATAAAATATTCTTTGATAAAAATAAATACTAGGGTTTGTATTTTTTTTGGTGCCCTAGTCAAGAGTAGAGCAACGGTCGTAGTCGTTCCCAGCCCTTCTTCAGATGTGCTCTCTCTTTTCACATGATGGGGGGGGGGGGGGGTGGCATGGAGGCGCTGCAATAGATCAATGGTTGGCAAGTATTGTTGTTTACGTTTCATGCGATTCTGAAAATTAAGATTATTAGTCATTTCTTTTTTTTCATTATTTCATAACGATATTTTAAATTCATGCTATGATTTTTTTGGTTTTTTTATAATTGTTTTCATAGACTAATTGATTAGTTTCAAAAGAAATTGTTTGTGCAATTTTCTTTTTTTTAACAAATGGTGTCATAACTATTAAGAAAATGGTGTTGTACACCTTGCATAATAATTTTTATTATTGTATTATTTTATTTTATTATGTAAATATTGCACCTAGATGGATGTGCAACATGTAGGGATTCCCATGGAACATTCCTTTGAGAGTTATAATATAACATTATAATATTATTATATGTAATTATTTAATATTGGGGAAATAAAGTAAATAAAGTATCTAATATTAAATGTGGGTCAATAGGGTTTGGTAGCACATGGTAGCTTATGTAGTACCATTGGGTGGTTTTGTGGGAGCTTGTTTGTATAAAAATAACCACAAGGGTAGTTGTTGAGGTTAGAGATGTGGAAATAGGTTAGCATTTGTGAAGGTTGGAAGCATGGCATGGGATGTGTGGATTCATGCTTGTTCACATGGATTTCTTGGTTGTGGCTAGGACTTTGAAGGCTTCCATGGTTGTATTCCAATGGTATTTTGTTGAATAATACATGGTGATGGATGTTTTTAGAGGCTGGGTTTTTCCCTCATGAGGGTTCCTAGGATATATTTTGTTTCACATTTTGTGTGTATGTTGACTATTATCTTGCATATGAATTTTAAGTGTTTATTTACTTCAGATCTATAATGGGTTACATGGAAATGTCATTTTGTTGTATGTAAGTTTCCTATCAAATGGTATCAGAGCTATGGTTGTGGTGTTGTAACCCTAGGTTGAATCCATGGGAATGCATGAAAGAATGTTAGAAATGACAAGATATATGAATTTTGTAGGTTGTTTATTGCAGATCTGAGGGTTTTGGGTTTGTTGTTACGATGGGTTGTTGGCAATTTTTGGGCATGGAAAATTATTGGTGAAAAGGGTTTTGGATTGGTTCATTTTAAATGAGGGTTTTGGAGGGGAGTTTGCAGAGATGACCTCCTAGGTAAAAATGATCTCACCATTGGATCCAGGTTGGCCTTGCCATGAATTTTGATATAAAATATATCATAGTTTGGCCATGTTGATAGAAAATGCAAATGATTTTTTAGTTTCAGCCCATGACGACCATCAAATTTAATCTTGTCAGAATTTTTGTCACAAAATAAATGTAGTGAAAATGGTAAAAAGACTGTCTTGGTAAAATAGCCATAACTTTCTCTCAAGATATTATATTTTAGACTTCTTACAATTGTTGGAAAGCTATTTTAGAGCACTACAACTTGGTGTAGGTTTGATTCAATGATGTCAACATTTTGTCAGGTTTTAAGAGATGGGAAGTTAGATGTTATTTATTTTGAGCATAAATTTGGGCATAACTTGGGCATATAAAGTCAGATTTGGGACTTTGAATAGTCAAAGGAAAGCTCTTGGAGAGCTATAGGCATTTGTTCAGATTTGGTGCAGGTTTGGTGTGGTTTATTTATTGATATATTTATCTAAATAGGTTTATTAGTTTTTTTAACTATGGTGACATTGTGAGTTTATGACATGGTTTATTTTAGAAATTTGGATTTGATGACATTGTATACTCAGTTTATATTTTAGATTGGTCTCATGATGATATGGTTATTAGTGTTTATTTTGGATATGTATGATGACTTGTTGGATCTACAAGTTCTGCAGTGTTATAAGTGGTCTATACTTACAGGTTGCATTTATGGCTTGGATATAGGTTTTCTTTTCTCATTGATCTTTCATTATTGATGCATATTCATATATGTGGCTTGGATTTGGGTTGTCTATGCCCTTAGTCACATGATTTTATGATTTTTCTTCATGTAGAAGGGATGAGATGTTGTTACCAGGTACAGTCACAGTGGAGGATTATAGCTGACTATGTTATGCTAACAGGTATTTTGGTTGATGATTATTTGTTCAGATTCCTGATTTTGGTTATGGTAGCTTATCTTCTTGGTTGAGGATCATGGTTATTTTGGTTTCTTTTAGGGAGCTCATGATTGCTAGCTTTGACTTCTTTGATGGTTTGATGCCTTGGTTGATTCTCATGTTAGATGATAGTTTTATCATGATGTCATGGATAGCTTGGATACATGGTTCGGTGGGAGCTTGTGACAATGATGGTGTGGCGGAGAAAGATTGGTTCCTATTTTATTTATTGTCATTTTTGTATCTTCTTGGTGTAGGATATGGATATCATGATGTCATGGGTGACTCGCTACCACAGTTGAGTGGGATTTGTTGGCAGTGATATGGATTTAGTGCTTGCAAATGTTGGAGGGTGTCTTAGATCCTGTTGCTATAGAAGCATCTTTGAAATTTGTTGGTGCACTTGTAGGTGGTGGTTATCTTCTTGGTGTGTGGAGATGGTGACATCTTGAGGACTCATGGAGTTCTTGGTAGGTGTGGCTTATGCTTTCATTTGACATGTTATCCTTAGTTTTAGGATGGTTTCATTATTATGTCATGGTATAGTCTTGATATGCCTTTAGATGGTTTTAGGATGGTTTTATTATGTTTGGTATACTCTAATAATAGAATGCATAAATATTCACTCTTCACTCTATCTCTATAAAAAAGTAGATATTTGTAAAATGTCTTAGAAATAGGTGACATTATCAAACTTGAAAATAAGTTGGCTATTAGGATGTGTCCTAAGCTTGAAGAGTTTCCAAGTCTTTCCAAACGGAGTTGCATAGAGAATATTGAGGCTGACAATTGTGAGAAGATATGGAGCATTACCCTCTCCACAAAGTACTTAAGTCTGTCTATACAAAGTTGTAGAGATTTGCACATAGTCATAGAAAGTGGTGATATTATGTACAACTTATAGAGTTGAATATTAGTAAGTGTCCTAATCTTGAGTGGTTTCCAAGTCTTTCTAGTGTGAGAAGGACAAATCATATTTTGATTGATAAATGTGAGAAGATACAAATAATTACACTCTAAAAAACACTCTCTAGACTAGTTGTAGACAATTATAAAAATTTGTAGAGAGTATCAATAACCAATCATTTTATGTAGCGCACATAGGTGAATTTTAGTGTCTTATGTTTGAGGAGTTGTCATGCCTTGCTAGACTGAGCCATATTATGATTGACTCTTATAGGAAACTAAAGAAGAGTTGCAGGGATTAAAATTAATTACACTTAAATGTTTTTTATTAGGGTAAAACATGTTTTGAATGGGCCCCAAAACCATATACATTTAGTTTTTGAAGGGAACTGTAACCCTTTGCAAAAGAAATGAAAGATAGGAAAAATTAGCACAAACCTAAAATGTGATAGCTGGGAAAAGAAGATAATCTTTACAAAGCCCCCCCAACACTGACTGCCAATAGAACTACTAGCAGTCCTAAACTAGCAATACAACAGCAGCCAAATGAGGGATAAACACTAAGGCTCTAGCTGCTCAAAACCATTAGAGTGAAGCCAAATCTTTATGCCAACAGAAGAAAACCAGGGTTTTCAGGCACCCCAAACCAGTTATATGGGTTTTGAAATAGCTCCCATAACCATTCTGGGTTTTAAATTGGGACTCAAAATAAGCATGGTGGCAAAAAGACCAATCCACCCTAGCAGAACCAAACATGAATAAATATTATAGCATAAATTTTTAAGCAGATTTAACTTGAGTTACACCAAGACATAAGGGTTTTGAAAGGCTCCCACAAGCTTCACCAGAGAAATGGGGTTAAGGAAGCCTCCCCAAACCACCAAGCCATAATCTACTAGGAGAAAGAAAGTACAGGTAAAGAACTCTAGCAAAAAGAGCTCCCTCCAACATAGACCAAGCTCAACAGCAATACTCCTTCGCACCTCTTTTGTCCAACAACAAGCCACCTTAATAGGATGAGCCTCCATCTCAAAAGGAGCTTCCACCTCAATAGGAAGCAGGAAAGAAGAAAGAAGAAGAGAAGCCTTCAGCTAGCACTGAGCCTAGGAGTGAAACCCCACCTCAATAGGGATCTACACCATAGAATGGAAAGGGATGAAAGAGCCAACACTCCAACACAACCGCCCTCCAACTCTAGGCATCAGAGGAAAAAAGAATCCTCTCCACATCAAAGCATCAAGAGGTAGAACACGCCTCAAGAAGATTTTCCATAGGGAAACAACAAAGAGCTTCATTAAAATAGAGAGGAGGAAAAATAAAATGACAGGAAATAAACAAACCCCCTACATCAAAGAAGGTTGAACCCCAATAGCCAACCGGCCCAAAAGCTCTAAGGAAAAAATAGCGACCAGCAAAGAGAGCCCCAAAAACCTTCCACTAAATGAATGGAAGAGAGGACGACATGAAGAATCCACTGAAAGAGTCTCCAAGGAACCACCAAATCCATCCCCCCAAAGAGAATGGTCACACCACCAATGAAGCAAGCAAAAGGCAAGACTGACGAAACCCTGACCCCAAGAAACCCGCACCAACCTTCCTCACGCCAAACAAGAGCCCAAGGAAGAGGGACGAGGCAAGAGAGAAAAAGAGCTTCACGGACAAAAGAGGAGGAGACATCATCATGAGCATCTCCATCTATCCCAATGCAAACAAGACCAAACTGGCTCCACACCAGGAAAGTAGCTGACCAAGGCACGCCAGGCACAAAAAGAGATGGGTGAGAGCTCCCAATGCAGACCCCAACTACTAGACCCTACAAACCTCAAGTGGGTCATCTTCATCATCACCAGACTCACTCAACTCCTCTAAAGAACTAGAAGCCCTAGCGTCGGAGGCCCTATTCCTGCTTGCCATCAATTCATAATTACAAATGAAAATGTTGTCATTAATTACACTTGAATGTTGAAACAATGCATTAATATAAAATTGCATTCATAAGTTGAAGGTGTTGATTCTAATACTTCTTTTTAACAGGGTAATCGTAAAAATCATTTTTGACAGAAGTATTTTTTACCAACTAGAAGAAAGGATTTGACTACTCCCCCTAACATTGTGAAATGAAGTATGCATAAATATGTAAATATATATATGAATTTGTATAAATATGTATAAATGTGGATAAATGTTTATTTATATTTATAAATCTTTATAAATATCCACAAATGTGTATAAATATCTATAAATATATATAAATATTAGATATGTATAATTGTTTATAAATATGTTTAAATATGTATAAATATTTATGAATATATATATATATATATATATATATATATATATATATATATATGTGTGTGTGTGTGTGTGTGTGTGTGTGTGTGTGTGTGTGTGTGTGTGTGTGTGTGTGTGTGTGTGTGTGTGTGGATAAATGTGTACAAATATGTATAAATGTGAATAAATATTTATAAATATGTATAAATGTTTATAAATGGGTATAAATATGTATAAATATTTAAAATGTGTATAAATATTTATAAAATTTTAAATATTTATAAAAATGTATAAATGTGTATAAATATGGATAAATATTTTTAAATGTGTATAAATGTCTATAAATGGGTATACATATGTATAAATATTTAAAATGTGTATAAATATAGATAAATATGGATAAATATTTTTAATTGTGTATAAATGTCCATAAATGTTTACAAACATTTACAGATGTTTATAAATGTGTATAAATATTTAAATAATGTTTATAAATCTGTATAAATATTTATGTATCTGTGTAAATATGTATAAATATTGTTTAATGTTATAAATGTGTATAAATTTATTAAAATATACATTAATGTGTATAAATATGTGAAAGTGTGTAAATATGCATGAATGTTTATAAATGTGTGTAATTGTGTATAAATGTTTACGGATGTGTATAAATGTTTATGAATGTGTATAAATTTTTATAAATATTTATAAATATGTATAAATGTTTATAAATATTGTTAAATCTTTATAAATATGTATAAAGGTGTATAAATGTTTATCAATGTGTATAATTGTGTATAAACATATGTAAATATGTATAAATATGAATAAATATCTAAAAATGTTTATAAATATATATAATATGTATAGATGTGTATACAAATGTATAAATATTTATAAATGTGTATAAATTTGTATAAATATGAATAAATATTTATAAATGTGTTTAAGTATGCATAAATGTGTATAAATATAGATAAATATTTATAAATGTGTATAAATATGTATAAATATTTATAGGTGTGTAAATGTGTTAAAATATTTATAAAGGTTATAAATATTTATAAATGCATAGAAATATGTAAAAATGTTTATAAATATATATAAAGGTGTATAAATCTGTATAAGTGTATAAATTTGGATAAATATTTATAATATGTGTAAATATGTATATATGTGAATAAATGTGTATAAGTGTTTATAAATATGTATAAATGTATGTAAGTTTGAATGATTGTTTATAAATATAAATAAATGTTTAAAATATTTATAATATTGTATAAATATTTTTAAATGTGTACAAACAAGTATAAACATTTATAAATGTGCAAAAGTGTGTATAAATATTAATAAATATTTATAAATATATATACATGTTATAAATATATATAAATGTGTATAGATATGATGTAGGAGCATCTCGGGTCCTTGGCAATCCTATGTCACCAAAAAGATGTTTGAAGTTTTCTGTGTTGTGCGGTCCCTTCTTTGACCAAGTTGGTTCGGTGTTACTCAGTTTCCTTGTTGACCAAGTTGGTTGGTTATCTCTCTGGTGCTCAGTAATTTCCCTGGCACTTGATGATGCTTGTTTGTCACTTGGTTATCCTTGCTTGTCGAGTTGTTTTTTTTTTATCTCTGTTGAGGCTGACTTGTGTAATTAATTTTGGTCACAGATTTAATGTTGGTATCTATCATTGGGAAGCATGTGGACCTAGATTTGGTTATTCCTTCTGTTAATGGTGGATTTGAAGGCCAACTTTTCTTGGTAGCCTCTTGTATAAATGTAGTTGTTTGATTAGAGTTTAGGAATCAAGTTTTGGATAGAAGGGAGAAGAGCTCTAGAATTTAGAAGGTTGTTTCAGATCCTTGCATGTTGGAGGACTTCTATAATTGAATTATAATATCTAGCCTAGAAATCAGGAAGGCCTTACAACTTGACATTTATCAACTATTTAATAAAAATATAAGAAATTGATTTGCATTCTCTCTCTCACTTGTTTGTTGTTGCTTCCGCGTGTTGTTCTGCAAGGTGGATCTAGTTAGGGTGAGCCTTTGGCCCCTCTCCCCATCCCCCCTACATTAGGTGGTATCAAAGCGAGGTGAGATCTAGATCTAGGTTTATGAATCTATATTTGAGGGTTCCTTCTTCTCAAACCCTAAGTTGATTTGTTGTGGGGTAGCAGATTGTGATCTGACCTATAATTGCAGAGGGTTTCAAGATGGTTCATGGGAGGCAGGATGTAGATCTAGGATTGGCAGATATGTTGAGGTAGATTGCTGCTAGATTAGAAGCTATTGAGATAGCCCAACACTGAGGAAGACATCTTGAAGATGTTAGTGATGATGAAATTGAGGAAGAACAAGTTGATGTAGAACTTGCACCTGTGATGGATCAGGGTGAGGAAAGATTTTTGAAGGATTTGATAAATCTAAAGTCTACACCACACTTCAATCCTCTTGAGTATAGTGAAAAAATGGATTTTGATGAATTGATGGACTGGATCACCCAGATGGAAAAGTATTTTGAATATGAAAATGTTCTTGAGGAAAAGAAGGCAAAAATTACTAGTACAAAGTTGAAGATCCATGCATCCTTGTGGTAGGAGCATCTACAATTGGATAGAAAGAGGAAAGGCAAAGACAAAATTAATGTATGGAACAAAATGGTGAATAAATTGAAAGGAAAGTTCTTACCTTGTGATTATTAGATCAACCTAGTTAGGCGAATGCAAAGTTTGAGATAGAAAGATAGCTTCGTAAAAGATTATACTGAGGAATTATATAGATTAGATATCAGATTTGGACATGATGAAGATGATGTGGAAAGAATTTCTAGATACCTGAATGGGTTGAGAGTTTCCATCCAAGAAGAAATTAGTTTAGTTAAGTTGGAAAACATTGAAGAAGCTTATTAATTTGCATTGAAAGCTGAGGAGAAATTGAATAAAAGACATGAGCAAAGACAAAGATGTAGAGGTGGTAGATACCCTAGAGGAAGAGGTAGATATCATGGTGAAAACAATAGATCTGAACCAGAAAAGGCAAATCTGGACAAAGGCAAGACCAAGTGGAAAGGTGAAAGTTCTGCTAGAGGAAGAGGAAGTAGTTACTGAGGTAGTTATAATAGAGTTGGATTCTAAGGAACTTGTTATAATTTTTGAGAAGGAAATAGATCATTTGAGTGTACATGTGCAAGTAAGAAGGTCAGTAGCATTAGAAATGCTTTGGTGCAAGAAGACTCACTGAATGAACCTGAGCAGGAAAATAACTTAATGGTAAGAAGAGCACTTTGAAGTGAAGGTAAAAAGGAAGATGTGGTAAGGAAAAGTTTGTTCAAGACCAAATGTAGATTTTTTGATAATTTGGTGTTAGAAAAGATGGTGAAAAACTTGAAGCTCAAGAGGAAAAAACATCCACATCCATATCGGGTTGCCTAGGTGCAGGATGACCACAAGGTCATGGTCAGTGAATAGTGCCTAGTGAAGTTCAAGATCGGTGGGTACCAAGATGAGGTACTATGTGATATCATATCTATGGATGCATGCCATATGTTGTTGGGTAGACCTTGGTAGTTTGACAGATGTGTTGTACATGATGCTCATGCAAATACCTATTCCCTAAAAAAGGATGGAGTGCGACATAAGCTAAAACCATTAAAAGAAACAAAAGAAAAGGTATGTGGTAATGTAAGAATAACTTCTATTGATAGAGAAAATTTCTTAGATGGTATGCGGCATGAGCATATGTGTTTTACCTTAATTCCAAAGGCTGGGAAAGAGGAAGTAGAAGATGTACATGTTGAAGTTGCAGAATTATTGAATGATTTTCAGGGTATTTTATCTGATAATGTACCAAATGGATTACCACCATTAAGAAAGATCAATCATCAAATGGACTTGATTCCAAGAGCCAGTTTGCCAAATAAGGTAGCACACAGAATGACACTAGTAGAAAGTGAAGAGTTGAAGATAGATTTGAAGTTTAGTTCATCACATCATCCATAGATTGTATATGGAAGTAGTCCCAAAAATGCATCTGGATTGAGGAAGATAGATAAAGGAGGAATAAGTAGTGCTGAAGCTGAGGATTTTGCAGAACACTTGAAGAACATCCATGAGGAGGTGAGGAAGCTCATTACCAAGATGAATGTGTAGTATAAGGCTAAAGCAGATGAGAAAAGGAGACAAGAAATTTTAGGTTGGAGATGAAGTCATGGTTCATTTGCGAAAGGAGCAATTTCCAGTTGGTACATACAACAAGCTGAAAATAAAGAGGTTTGGACCATGCAGGATACTGAAGAAGCATGATTCAAGAAATGCATATGAGGTAGAATTGCCTACTAAGATGAATATTTCACCAGTATTTAACATTTTAGATTTGATAGAGTATCATGAAGGAGGTGTTGAAGATGATATCACTGAAGCATAATGGAGTATTCTAGCAAGTAGTTCAGATACCAAGGAGATTGAGGATGTACTGGATAGTCATTTTGGTAGAAGCACAAGGAACATAATATATGAAGAATATCTAGTCAAGTGGAAAAGATGACCTGTTGAAGATTCATCATGGCTAACAAAGGAAGAGGTTAACCATCTTGGTTTCGCTCTTCACACCTGAGTCGTGATAGGGTCACTTCTCAAATTACCCTGGGTGTCTAATGCAGGAGCATCCTAGGTGTAAGAGCAATCTTGCATCACCCAAAAATATTTGTGGTTTATTTTCAATAAGGGCTACCTTGTGCAGAGCTGCTATTTCTAGAAAGTTGCTATTTTTTTGGTAATTTTTTGTTTGTTCTTAGAATGTTCTATTTTACTTCCTTGGAGGTTCATTTTGGTCATATCAGCTTGCTAGTAAAGTTTCATTGATAGATCGAGTCTAGCTTTGTAGATATTGAAGATTTTTGGTATTTCTAGCAGGGTACAAAAATTTCAAACTCAGTTTTGAAGGGTTTAGAGGCTCTAGATGAGGTCAAAAATTTTAGTGACAAGCACTTGTGCCGATCAAGCCTATAGAGTGCTTCATGGCATTTCTGAAATGGGGTTATAATAGTCAATCGGGCCAACAGGTGATGACTTATGGTCTTCGAAAGTTGGGTCACCTGAAATGGAAAAAAATGATTTTCCTTCAAAATTTCTACTTGGGTTTCAGAAGTTATTTTTAGCCGACTTTGATGAAATAAATTGTAAAATAAAATAATTCTAAGTTTGGTCAACCTTATTGGCTAGAATTCTAGAACCTTCCCATGTGGTGGAAAATTGCCTATATAAGGAAGGTTGTAGTGTTGTCTTAGGCAGTCAGGAGTAGTTCAGAGTAGTTCAGAGTAGTCTAGGTAAAAATTCAAGGCTTTGTTCCTCAGAATATTGTAAGGGAAAGTGCCCATGTGGCTTTGCATATTGTAATTCTGAAATTTGTAATTCCACATTTGTGGAGATAATAAGAAGCCCATTTTTTGTTCTTGCATATTGTTGTTCTTTCTCTGTTCCTATTATGTGTTTGTGGTATTAAGGGGAGTACCCTTCATCAAGTGGTATCAGAGTGGGTTTTCCTGAGTGTGTAAACAAATCACTGATTGTGAGGTAGTTTGCACCAAGACCGTAGGTTAGGGTTTTTGTGTAAGTAGGTCACCGACTATGAGGTAGTTTGCACCAGGATCGTGTGTTAGGGTTTTTGTAAATAGATCACCAACTATGAGGCAGTTTGCACCAGAACTATGGTTAGGGTTTAAGCGATACATGTGAAAATGCCTCAACAAAAGTAACATGGCAGAAGAGCTGGTGCTGTGACACTTGAGGTTAGAGAGCTCTAGAGACAAGTGCGAGCATTACAAGAAGAAATTCACAAAGGAATGAATCTTAATGTTAGAGATGAAAGTGAGGATGAAGCCAAAGAAGGAAATACTGATCAAGAAGCAGAAGTCAAAGTTTTGAATCAAGAGGAAGAAAGAATTTTCCAGGCCATTTCCAATATCAGGAAAAGACCTAAGATCAAGGTTCCTACATTTTTAGGAAATATTAACCCAGAGGAATTGATCGATTGGATCAATGAATGTGAAGAATATTTTGAGTATGAACATATTGCGAATCCTGATTAGGTCAAGTTTGCAAAGGCCGGATTGAAGGGTCATGTGAATATCTAGTGGCAAGAGATTCACTTAGAGTGAAATAGAAGAGGAAAAGATAAAATCACAAGATGGGATCGAATGGTGGATAAATTGAAGCGGTAGTTCATTCCTATTGATTATGAGCTTGATCTACTGAAGAAAATGCAAAGTTTGAAGCAAGAAGGAAGATCTATTCAAGAGTATACAGAGGAGTTCTATTGAATCCTCATCAGAATAGGCTATGCGGAAGCTGATAAGGACAAAGTTTCTCATTATCTTAATGGGTTAAGGCCGAGCATTCAAGAGGAGTTAAATCTAGTTCGAATGAATGGTATTGAATAGGCATACTAGTTTGCCTTAAAAGTAGAGGAAAAGTTGAACAAGAAATATGAAAGCAGACAAAGCAAAAGAGGTCATGATGGAAGATCTAGTGGACAATCATATGCAGATTGAAATGAAGATCTGAAAAATCAAGATGAGGCCAGTAATAGTCAAAATTAGTGAGGAAACAATCACAATCATTTCCAAGATCAGAATAATAGAGATCAAAGAGGAAGAGGAAGGTGACAAGGATCTGGAAGAGGAGGCTTCCATGGAACATGTTTTTATTATGGAGAAGAAGGTCATAGGTCCTTTGAATGCCCTCAATGCCAAGGAAGGATAGATAGGAGAAATGAAGGCCAGGCTAGAGTTGCACATGTAGATGAAGATGCTAGATCATCACATTCTGAAGATGCTGAAGGAGGAGAAATAATGATTAATAGAAGAGTCTTATTGAGTGGAGAAAATGAAACTAAACAAAGGAGGAGCCTATTTCACACCAGGTGCAAGTGTGAAGGTAAATGTTGTGATGTGATTATTGATAGTGGTAGTACTGATAATTTGGTGTCAGAAGAGATGGTGACAAAGTTGAAGCTCAAGAGACAAAAACATCCACATTCATATCAGGTTGCCTAGGTCCAGGATGACCATAAGGTCATGGTCAGTGAATAGTGCCTAGCGAAGTTCAAAATCAGTGGGTACCAAGATGAGGTACTATGTGATATCATATCTATGGATGCATGCCATATATTGCTGGGTAGACCTTGGCAGTTTGATAGATGTGTTGTACATGATGATCATGCAAATACCTATTCCTTGACAAAGGATGGAGTGCGACATAAGATAAAACCATTGAAGGAAATAGAAGAAAAGTTATGTGGTAATATAAGAATAAATTTTGTTGATAGAGGAAATTTCTTAGATGGTATGCGGCATGAGCATATGTGTTTTACCTTAATTCCAAAGGCTAGGAAAGAGGAAGTAGAAGATGTACATGTTGAAGTTGCAGAATTATTGAATGAGTTTCAGGGTATTGTACTCGATAATGTGCCTGATGGATTACCACCATTAAGAAAGATCAATCATCAAATGGACTTGATTCCAAGAGCCAGTTTTCAAAATAAGGTAGCACATAGAATGAAACTAGAAAAAAGTGAAGATTTGAAGATAGATTTGATGTTTAGTTCATCACATCATCCATAGATTATATATGGAAGTAGTCCTAGAAATGCATCTGGGTTAAGGAAGATAGATAAAGGAGAAATAAGTAGTGCTCAAGCTAAGGATTTTTCAGAACACTTGAAGAACATCCATGAGGAGGTGAGGAAGCACATTACCAAGATGAATGTGTAGTATAAGGCTAAAGTAGATGAGAGATGGAGACATAAGAAATTTCAAGTTGGAGATGAAGTCATGGTTCATTTGCGAAAGGAGCGATTTCCAGTTGGTACATACAACAAGCTGAAAAATGAAGAGGTTTGGGCCATGTAGAATACTAAAGAAGCATGATTTAGGAAATGCATATGAGGTAGAATTGCCTACTAAGATGAATATTTCACCAGTATTTAACATTTTAAATTTGACAAAGTATAATGAAGGAGGTGTTGAAGATGAGATCACTGAAGCAAAATGCAGTATTCCAGCAAGTAGTTCAGATACCAAGGAGATTAAGGATGTACTAGATAGTCATGTTTGCAGAAGCACAAGGAACAAGACATATGAAGAATATCTAGTCAAGTGGAAAGGATGACTTGTTGAAGATTCATCATGGCTAACAAAGGAGGAGGTTAACCATCTTGGTTTCCCTCTTCACACCTGAGTCGTGATAGGGTCACTTCTCAAATTACCCCGAGTGTCTGATGCAAGAGCATCCTGGGTGTAAGAGCAATCTTACATCACCCAAAAATATTTTTGGTTTCTTTCCAATAAGGGCTACCTTGTGTAGAGTTGCTATTTCTAGAAAGTTGCTATTTTTTTGGTAATTTTTCATTCATGCTTAGAATGTTCTATTTTACTTCTCTGGAGGTTCATTTTGGTCATATCAACCTGCCAATAAAGTTTCATTGACAGATCAAGTCTAGCTTTGTAGATATTAAAGATTTTCGGTATTGGCAGTAAGGTACATAAACTTTGAACTCAGTTTTGAAAGCTTTAAAGGCCCGCATGAGGTAGAAAATTTTAGTAGTGAGAACTTGCATTGGTCAAGCCAGTAGAGAACTTTGTGGCATTTCTAAAATGGGGTTATAATAGTCAATCGGGCCAACAGGTGATGACTTATGGTGTTCGGAAGTTGGGTCACCTGAAATGGCAAAAAATAATTTTCCTTCAAAATTTCTGCTGGGGTTTCAAAAGTTATTTTGAGCTGACTTTGATGTAATAAATTGTAAAACAAAATAATTCTAAGTTTGGTTGGCCTTATTGGCTAGAATTCTGGAACCTTCCCAGGCGGTGGAAAATTGCCTATATAAAGAAGGCTGTAGTGTTGTCTTAGGCAGTCAGGAGTAGTTCAGAGCAGTTCAGATTAGTTTGGGTAATAATTCAAGGCTTTGTTCCTCAAAATATTGTAAGGGAAAGTGCCCATGTGGCTTTGCATATTGTAATTCTAAAATTTGTAATTCCACATTTGTGGAGATAATAAGAAGCTCATTTTCTGTTCTTGCATATTGCTATTTTTTCTCTATTTTTGGTATGTGTTTGTGGTATTAAGGGGAGTACCCTTCATCAAGTGGTATGAAAGTAGGTTTTTTTGAGTGTGTAAATAGATCCCCGATTGTGAGGTAGTTTGCACCAGGACCATGGGTTAGGGTTTTTGTGTAAATAGATCACCGACTGTGAGGCAGTTTACACCAGGACCGTGGGTTAGGGTTTCTGTAAATAGATTGTTGACTATGAGATAGTTTGCACTAGAACCATGGTTAAGGTTTCAATGATACGCATGAAAATGCCTCCATGAAGGGAACATGATGCAAGAGCTGGTGCTGTGACACCTGAGATTAGAGAGCTCTAGAGACAAGTGTGAGCATTGCAAGAAGAAATTCGCAGAGGAATGAATCTTAATGTTAGAGATGAAAGTGAAGATGAAGCCGAAGAAGGAAATACTGATCAAGAAGCAGAAGTCAAAGTTTTGAATCAAGAGGAAGAAAGACTTTTTCGGGCATTTCCAATATCGGGAAATGACCTAAGATCAAGGTTCCTACATTTTTAGGGACTCTTAACCTAGAGGAATTGATCGACTGGAACAATGAATGTGAAGAATATTTTGAGTATAAAGATATTGCAGATCCTGATCGGGTCAAGTTTGCGAAGGCTAGACTGAAGGATCATGTGAAGATCTAGTGGCAAGAGATTCAATTGGAGTGAAATAGAAGAGGAAAGGATAAACTCACAAGATGGGATCAGATGGTGGATAAATTGAAGTGGCAGTTCATTCCTGTTGATTATGAGCTTGATCTACTAAAGAAAATGCAAAGTTTGAAGGAAGCAGGAAGATCTGTTCAAGAGTATACAGAGGAGTTCTATCAAATCCTCATCAAAATAGGCCATGTAGAAGCTGATAAGGACAAAGTTGCCCATTATCTTAATGGGTTAAGGCTGAGCATTCAAGAGGAGTTAAATCTGGTTTGAATGAACAATATTGAAGATGCATACGAGTTTTCCCTAAAAGTAGAGGAAAAGCTGAACAAGAAATATGAAAACAGAAAAAGTGGAAGAGGTCATGATGGAAGATCTAGTGGATAGTCATATGGAGATCGAAATGTGTATGCACCCTAAAATGGTCGCCTAGACTTTGGGCCCCATTCTTTAATTTTATCAATGTTGGAATTATTTTAGCAATTTTCTAAATCAATAATTTTTGGTATTTTTAATTCAAATCAATTTATTTGATCAAATTATAAGTAATTCAAAATTTTTAATATTTCCCAAATTTTATTTAATTGAGAGAACTTGCTCCCTTTTAATTAAATAAAAATCCTTTTTAATTAAATAAAAATCATTTAATTAAATCATGAAGTCATTTATTTTAAATCTCATTTTAATTAAAAGAATAAATCTCTTTTAAATAAATAAAAAGTCTTTTAATTAAATATTGGAACCCACTTTGCTAAAAAATATAAATAAAAAATAAAAATAATAAAGCAAAGTGCACTTTCCTATGAGATGGAATCTTTTGATTTTGCCTCTTGAGCACATGGATCAACCAAGATTTAATCTCCACCATTGCTCATTTTTGTTTGCCTCTTAATCTTAACCATCTGCTTTCCTTTATAAGGAGACATCTCCTTCTTATTTTCATATATGTGCATTTTGTGAATTGCTATGCTACAGGTTTGAAGAGTGATTTTGGAGAAGATTTTGAGCACTTGAGCCTGGATATTGCAACTTCTCTCTTCTTGTCTTCTTCTCTCATGCCCCATGGCAATCCATTAGATTAATCTTGCATTTTTCATATTAGATTAGATTCATAATTACTTTCATAGATTAATTTGCATTGTTATCATATAGAATAGATCTCATTTTCATTTGCATGCATCTTTGAATCTCTCATTTTATGGTGTACTTACATGGGCACAAACATAGGTCAAATCTGAGGGCCTCCATCACAAACCCGTGCACTCCATGAATAGAGAGCTATGAGTCACTATTTGAGATCTCATTCTTGAAAGATCTTGGATGTAATGATTCATAGATGTGTGACAACATTTTAGCAAATATTTTTTGGCTCCCACCATGGGGCAACCCACCTTTACATGCTGGTTTTGATTATTTTTGGACCTAATCCCCTTGTACAGATTTGCTTGGAGGCTAAAACTCTATATTTTTAATGATTTGATCATATCTCCCAAATGGCGTGGTGTTTGGATTTGAATTTTGTTTTAAAAGCTGACGACAGATCAAAGAAGCTTCAAAAAAAAATTGAGAATTTTTGGAGGTAGTTTCAATTTTTTATAATTTTTTCTTGATTTTTCATAAAAAAAATAATTTTTGAAACAAATTAGCATATTTTTTAGAATTTTTTACATTTTCAGAAATCTCTTTAAATTCTACAGGGGGTCCATTCTTTGTGTTTTGAATTTGGATGCAATATCATAGCTCAAATAATTTATTTACAAAAAGTGGTATATTTTCATAAAATGGCTCTGTAGGACACAAATGAAGAGATTTTTCCAAAAATTTTACATTTTTGGAAAGCTTTCTATTTTTTAGTAGGGGTCTCTATTTTTTATTTCCATTTTTGTGGTCAAATTCATATCAAATAAATTAGATCTTGTTGACTAGGTCAAATGCAGAAAAAAAAAAAATTATGATGAGTGTGCATTTATTTTTCATGGTTGAATGCATGATATGAGTTGTCATTTGGATTATTTTCTGGTTATTATTTCTCCTAACAATTAATTTTTAGATCTAACCCTAGGGTTTGCATAAGTTGGATATACATTGCATATCTTGTTTACTTGTTTGCTTGTTTGCTTGTTGGAGAGTTCGTGGTTGGCTTGCACAAAAAAAAGGCTCAACAAAAATCTACTAAGTGTGTTGCATTGGACTTGAAGTATTTTTTTCAATCTCTATAACATTTGGATTTTGGAAATAAAATGAATCTCTCATGTGCCTAGCTTGAGTGTTTATTGCTTTCATAGATCACACTTCAATTTTGGGCTCTAAAAAGAACATAGATTTACCTTTCTTGCATATGTGATTTACATAGTAATTAGGCCCTATGAACACTATTTGTGGTGATCTTGAGAGATTGGGTTTCTTTTGAGACTTTTCTTGATGATAGATCCCCTTGTAGGTAGGAAGGATATTGAGATTATCTCATGTTCCCTTTATTTGCGTCCTCATCTTTTTGATTGATGCATTCTCTCTCCGGAGGGGTTGATAGATCACAAGTTGTTGACACCACAGATCTTGGTGAGGTTAATTTTAGTCTTAGCATGTTGGATTAATCTTTCTTGCTATGTTTGGGTGAAGTGAAGAGGCTAGAGGACTATGCTCTACTCCCTTTTTGGGTAGTATCAAAAACTCAGATCCTTGAAGGTAAACCAAGTCCCCATGTGGTCCTTTTTGTGAATCACCTTGTTAGAGAGGGTTAACCGTAGTGGACACTTCCTTTATTAGGTAAACCACGTGGACAAAACCTCAAGTGGTAATAGCCATTTTCACCGTGGTAGTGACAACCGCTATATAAATGTCCTTGTGGAAGAAATCTCCATAGGTGTAGTTTCTTGTTGGGTTGTCAGATCTCTTCAACATCTCTGATTGATTAAATTCTCATAATGTGTTAAAACTCTAGTGCACCTGGATTGGAGTTCACCCTCTTGAGATTGCAAAAGTTGCAGATTCAAACCATTACTAAGAACCATAGTGCAACCAACTTTTTCTTTTCTAGGACTATGTGCGTGATTGCAAAAACATTTTGAGAACATACACAAGTAGAATCTTTAAGGAGTAGCATACTAAGTCACTATTCTTGTTCATGTGCAAGGTTTCTTTGCCCCTTGCTCATTGTTTGAAGACAATTGCTTTCTTGAACTCCTTGATTGTTCTCTTATGTGCTTGATCAATGATAAAAATTTGTTGATGTACTTGATCTTTTAAAATGAACAAAAACTGAGTTCCTGAGTTGCAAAACCAACTTTTACAGCTTACCTGATCAAACATCTTGTCATTCCTGGTTATCCTTGGTCAATTTGGATTATTGTAGGTTCTCTACCCCACTGTTAGAAGCCTATTTGCACCTTGGGTCTTTGTGTCTTGACCTCTTGAATTAGTGACATTTGATTTGCCAAGTCACCTTGGGAAGAATTGTTAAGTTAGAAGATCATTCTTGTTGAGAAAGTACATCTTTAGAGTTGTTATTAACATTCTTGGAGAGTTTTAGTACTCTCTTTATCCTAATAATTTCCACTCAAATTCAATTTCAATTATAGAATTTGGCCAAGTCCATCCTCCTGATTCAAACGTGCAAGGATATTGATCCTTTGGTTTTAGCACCTCTTTGACAGTGTTGGTAACTCCATTTGCAATTTCTTTCTTTTCATCTCTTTTGGGACATTAGAGAACTTTAATTATCCTAGTTTGGTGATTGACACTTTGAGAGATCATCTTATCTTCAAGAATCCTTTTCTTTCATGTCATTTACAACAAGGTACCAAGTGAATCAAGGAAAATGACCCCCGGTTGTCTTTAATTAGTTACCCATAGTTAAGACTTGTCAATAGTGAAAGGGGAAGGAGCCCATTTTTTATCAATCCCCTAAGAGTGAGTCTAAGGTTGGTTTTGACCCAAAGAGTAATCTTAATGAATTGAGTACCTCTTTAGGACCTTGTTCATCAAATATGGATATGAGTTACAAATTCACTAGACAACAAAGAGAAGCAATAAATCAAAATCTTGATGACATGTTCCAATGACATAGGGGTAAGGCAATGTCTACTAGATCTTCTTTAGATAGTCCACCTGGATCACCTCCCATCAACACAAGGTATTTAGATGCTCACCAACGAGCTAAGAAACACTATAGGCAAGATTACCCAGATGCATGGTCACAACTTGAAGACTAGAACAATGAATTGGGTGATGCCCATATCAATGCAGCTAATGTATTCAGACATTCAAGACAACCTTGTCCACTTAGAGACACCACACGATACACAAGTGAGAGGTTGAAGCTCATTGAAAGAGAAAAACAAGCTTTCTTGGATGAACAAGTTGTTAAGAAAGAGAAGTTTAGACAATTAAAAGATGAAGAACAAGCCTTGTTGGAAATTAAGAGAAGAGCCACCCAAGAGGAACAAGATAGGCTCTTGGCACAACAAATCCATAATCAATACAACAATAGGGATACCAAAAATGGGACCAACTCACACCCATCTACTCCCTCACAAAGTCCTAGAAGAAGGTCAAGGACCCCATCAAGATCACCAAGTCTTAGAGGAAGAAGGAATTTTTGACATAATCATCATAGGAGACCAACACCTCCTAGAATTTCAAGACAACCCTCCCAATGAGCTCATCATGGCTCTCAACATGGAGGAAATAATCCTAACGTTGACAACATTGATTTCATGGCAATGCAACAAGAACCATCCTTCCAATAATATGTGGAGGAGTATGTGGAACAAAATAAGGATTAGTTCTTGGAAATTTTAACTAATAAGGGTGCAAAAGTCCCATACAACTTTGATGTGGACCAAGAGATTAAGAAAAAAAACCCTTGAACTGATGAGGTGATTAAGAAAATGCAAAGGACCATGGAGAAGATGATGGCCCCAAAGAATACCTTCAACTTGGACTCCATATGTCCCAATCCTATTGACAAGAGTGTGGTTATGGTAGAATTTCCTAGAAAGGTTGAAATTCCCACATACGACAAATATGATAGTAGTGGTAACCCCCATGACCATGTATGATAGTTCTACATCATGAGCTTTGAATTTCATCATGAAGACTCCTACCTTATGAGGTTATTCCCGAGGATCCTTAAAGGCCAAGCTATGGAGTGGTTTACTAACCTTACCCCTCCTATTAAAACATTCAAAGAACTTGTCCAAAGGTTCATGCAACACTTTGCATATAATCTATCAAGGTCGATCACCATGCTTGATTTGTGTAAGCTAAAACAAAATCAGGGGGAACCCTTTGTGACATTTTTGCAAAGGTGGAGATGCTTATGCTCCAAATATTCAAGGACCATCCCTAAGGAAGAAAGGATTGATATAATTGTGAGCAATCTAGTGCCAGAATTGAGATATGAAGTTGGAAAAATGGTCTTTAACTCTTTTGACACTATGATAGAAACTGCATGTTGCATCGAGGATTTTCTAAAGGAACAAGGTATTTTGGCCAGACAAAGTAACAACAACAATGGTCAAAACAAGAACAACAATAATAGGGATAAAAATAACTCATATTGGAACAAAAATAAGCAAGTAGTCAATGACAGAGTTGTTGACTCTCCACAACCTAAGGAACAAAGAGTTCTTAATCTATCTAATGTAGTTCAAGCCATGAAGCTGTAGACATCTTTAGACCAACAAGAGCACAAACCCAAGTATCAAGATAAACCTAAGTCAGGAAAGAGACAATTCACTAAGCTTGGAAACTATTATGCAGATATTTTTAAGACCTTGATTGCTCATAATTTGGTACAACCTTAGGATCCTACAAAATTTCGCATACTGGATTCTAAACCTTATTGGTGGAATGAGAAAGCTTATTGTGTATACCACAATGGGATTGGACATGACATTGAGAATTGTTTTAAACTTAAACACCTTGTTCAAGACCTTATTGAAACTAGGAGATTACAAGTTGATGGATTGACCACAAATGTAGACCACAAGGCTTTTAAGGAACCCTTTCCTAAGTATGAAAAGGGGGAGACTTCTAAAAATAAGAATGGCAAGGCTGCAATCAACTATACCTATATGTCTGCAGAAAATGTCATCAATATGCTTGAAGTTGTGGACAATGATGTCAGCATGATTAGGGGGAAAAATCCCTATGGTTATGATGTAAACTCACCTCCCATATTTGATGAAGGACCCATTGTTGTGCTTAGAGGTCCTTAATCCCAAAGGTCATCTCAACCTCTCAATGTTGTTACTAGGAGTTAGTCTCAAGGTCCTATTATCATTAGAGGTCCTAATTCTAGCAAAGCCAAAAAAATAGTGTCCAAAAGTGTTCCTCCCAAGTTTACAGTTGGCCCTAATATGAATTACAACCTTGTTAATCAGTTGCAGTGAATGCCAACACAGATTTCCATTTTTGAGCTCTTAGAATTGTCCCCTAGACATAGGCATGTCCTTGAGGATGCCTTGCAAGAAACTAATGTTCCTAATGACATATATGTCAATCAATTCCAAAACATGGTGAATCACCTTTCTAGCCCTCGTTACCTCACATTCTCAGAAGAAGATGACAAAGCCTTGAGCCATCCACACAATCTTTCCCTCCATATTGAAGTCATGATCCACAAGACCTATGTTAGGCATATGTTGATTGATGGGGGTGCTGGGATCAATATATGTTCTTTGAGTCTTTTGAAAACCTTAGGATATTCAAAGCAAGTAATTGACACAAGAAAGAAAATTACAATTAAAGCCTATGATGAAGTAGAGTGAAGCTCTAATGGATTGGTTGTTCTTCCTGTTAGGATCGGTCCTATGGAAAAAGACATTTTGTTCTAGATTGTTGATGCTAGATCTTTGGCATATAATATCTTATTGGGTAGGCCATGGATTCATGACATGCAAGTAGTGCCATCTACCTACCATCAATGTTTTAAGTTCCCTTACAATGGAGTTGAAGTATGCATACTAGGGGATAACACATTATCTATTAATGCGATTTCAGCTGGCTCTCATGTTCCTTTGAATAGAGAGGTTGATAATTTTGATGTTTCTCTTGAGCAGTGTAAGAGTAAGTTTAAGTCCATAGACCTTGGCATGGGGGATTATCAAATAGATTCCTTCACAAGACTACCAATTACACCTAGGTCTTATGGAAAACCTTCACAGGAGATGCGACCTTCATCCTCAGCTATGAATTTGTTTGATACTTTTGTAGAGTCATTCGTACCTATTCAGGATGAAAAAGAGGATGTGGCTATTAGAGATTGGATATATAGAGAGGAGAAGTGTAAGCTTAATGAGAACTTCTCCCCATCTCCTAAAACTTATGGGAGAGGATACACCATGGTGAAAAATATGGGCTACCCAAGTCATGGCCCTCTTAGTCACAGATTAGATGCAAGAGCTGAACCTCTTGATCATGCTCTTTTTGGCCACAGATCTAAGACAATAGTTGGCCTAGAATTTGAAAGTCAGAACAAGGAAGTTA
This sequence comes from Chamaecyparis obtusa, assembly GCA_027943335.1. Lineage (NCBI taxonomy): Eukaryota > Viridiplantae > Streptophyta > Pinopsida > Cupressales > Cupressaceae > Chamaecyparis > Chamaecyparis obtusa. The sequence goes on from BSBK01001170.1 coordinate 56,044, forward strand.
CCCCTATCCCAGCTGTGATAGATAGTGATGATGAATACACACCCAATTTGACAAATCAATAGGATAGGTGTGAAGATTGGGTCCCTTCTACCAATCTCCTTTGGGGAGATTCAGACACTATAGTTGACAATCCAGCAACTTCAGACGTAGAACAAGAACAATCCACTATTGAGGATCATGTTGAGGATCCCATTCAAGAGATGCAAGAAGGTGTTACCCTTGGTGATATGCAAGCTTCTACTTCAAAGCCTAAGAAACATGGTTGGTGTAAGCATCCTAGTCCAGATTCAAATACAGATTCACATGAGTACAAGTGGGAGACTCTTTTTGATTGTTCTACAGTTGACATGGACGTTACTATTGTTCATATATATAGTTTTCAATTTGAGGTAGCTACTGAGTCTAGTGTAGGACTAGAATATTGGAATCCACAAGTCACTTTAGTGGGTGATGCTTTGCTTAGTAGGATAAGTTCTAATTTGGATACCTTAGAGGGATACTTGATGAATCCCAACTCTACAATCACTAGAGATGATACCATTCGCATACACAATATTGAACCAATCATAGACCTACCCCTTGCCAATCCTCACTTAATTGATTGGTCTTAGTGATATCAAGAGCCTCAGCTCCTCACCTTTCAAAATGACTATTAAATAGCATGCTACCTAAATTCCCTTGAACCTATAGTCTCTTTTACCAGTGAACCAACTACAAGTATGATAGAACCAGATATCAAGTGCCTTAGTCAGAAAATAAAAAAAATAAAAAAAAATAAAAAGAATAATGGTTCTGATGGCGAAAACCACTATGTGGTGGTGTCAGAACCCAAAAAAATAAAAATAAAAGATGTATCTGAAGGTGAAAACCTCTTTGAGGCACCTAAGGATGAGGTACTTGATCATCTCCCGAGCTATTTTCAAGATAGGTCATCAGTGCTTATCAAGCCTACACAACCAGTTAATCTGAATACAAAAGAGGCTCCACAAATTGTGCATTTGGATCAATCTTTATTCTTGCAAGAAAAAGAGGCATATACCACATTCTTACAAAGAAACAAGATCAATTTTGCTTGGACTTACTTAGACATGCTAGGACTGGACACTAGTCTCATTATGCATCATTTGTTCATAGCTCCTAGAATAAAACCAGTAAAATAGAAATTGAGGAAAATGCATCCACACATAGCTCTTCTTGTCAAGGCTGAATTAGAGAAACTCTTCAGTGCAGGATTCATAAGAGCCATCAATTATGCTGAATGGATATCCAATATTGTACCAGGTTCAAAACATGACAAGTCCATTTGTGTCTGCACAGATTTTAGGGATCTTAATAAAGCTTGCCCAAAGGATGACTTTCCACTTCCAAACATAGACATGATAGTGGACATGACAGCGGGCTATGAGATATACTCTTTGATGGATGGATTCTTTGGTTATAACTAAATCAAGATAGCTCCTGAGGATCAAGCAAAGATAGCCTTCACTTGTGTATGGGGAACCTATTGTTGGAATGTAATGCCTTTTGGCTTGAAGAATGTAGGAGCTACTTACCAAAGAACAATGACCACTATTTTTCATGACATGATGCATAAGAACATGGAAGACTATGTGGATGACACCTTGGCCAAATCTAAAAAAAGAGATGCACACCTAGGGGATCTAGAATTCATTTTAGATCGTATGAAATAGTTTCAACTAAGATTAAATCCCAAGAAATGTGGATTCAGTGTTATCTTAGGAAAATTGTTAGGGTCCATTATTTTAGCCAAAGGAATTGAGGTAGATCCTGAGAAGGTACAAGAAATCATGGATATGCCACCTCCCAAAAACATCAATTAGATGAGGAGTCTTCAAGGATGCCTTCAATCTATAAGGAGGTTTATTTCCCAATTAGCAGATAGAGCTCAACCATTTAACAAAAACCTACATAAAGGATTTCAATGTGCGTGGAACGATGAATGCTAGAAAAGCATGGATCAAATCAAACAATACTTGGCTAATCTGCCAATTTTAATGCCTCCTATTCTAGGGAAACCACTCATATTATATGTATCAGAAACAGAATCTTCCCTGGGGCCATTATTGGCTCAACTTGATGACAATGGAAAAGAGAGAGCCATTTACTACATCAGTTGTACTCTTGTGTCCTATGAGGTCAATTACAATGGCATTGAAAAGTCTTGCCTAGCGGTAGTGTTTGCTTCCCAAAAGTTGCGACATTACATGCTTGCACATACAGTACACCTCATTGTAAAAATTGATCCTCTTAAGTATTTTCTTAGTAAGGCTACTCTCACAGGTAGACTTCCTAAGTGGATGATGATCTTATCAGAATTTGACATAGAGTATGTTGAGCGTAAGGATATAAAAGGACAAGCAATTGTAGATCAACTAGCTGATTTTCCAATCAAAGACAAAGCTCCTATTCAAGTTGAATTCCTAGATGAACACATAATGCACATGGCTACAATAACATGGAAGATGTTCTTTTATGAATCTTTCATGCAAAATGACTCAGGAGCTAGAGTGCTATTTGTTTCCCCCCATGGATACAAAATTTCCAAGTCTTACAAACTATTATTCCCATGTACAAATAATGTTGCTGAATATGAGGCTTTGACATATGGATTAAAGATGGCAAAAGAATGGGGGATTAAGAGCTACACATTTATGGGGATTCATAATTGATAATCAACCAGGTTAATGAGGATTACCAAACAAAGGATGATAAACTAATACCCTATAAGAAGATGGTTGATTCATTACGTCAATATTTCACCTTTGTCACATTTCAACAAATCCCTAGATCAGAGAACAAAGTAGCTGATGCTATGGCTACATTGGCTTCACTTCTTTAGCTAGAGCAGCATGAGTCTAGATTTTAATTCTTGGTGGAAGAGCTACGTTACCCAATCTATGATTCCCCTGAAAGCCAAATTGTTTGTACCTTGGTTAGCCATGACTCTTCCCACTATGGTGTCATTTACTCATACCTTTGTGATGGTACTATCCCTAAAACCTTCAATCATTCTAAAAGAAGAAACCTTGTCCATAATGCCTCTCACCACACCCTTATCTCTGGTGATCTTTATAGGAGGGGTTTAGATGGGACACTTCTTAGGTGTTTACAAAAGGATGAGTCCAACCAAGCATTAGTTGACATTCATGAGGGCATTTGTGGAGGACATTCTAATGGTCTTTCCATGGCTTGAAGGTTTCTTAGGGTGGGGTACTATTGGCCTACCATGCAGACAGATGCAGTAGCTTTTACTAAATCTTATGAAAAGTGTCAGAAACATGAAAACCTGATTCATGCTCTAGGTAGGGAGCTTATTCTTTCTATTTCTTGTTGGCCATTTCAACACTGGGCCTTTGACCTTGTTGGGAAGATTCATCCCAACTCATCTGGTGGACACAAATTCATTATTACTATTACTGATTACTTTACCAAGTGGGTAGAAGCTGTCCCACTTTCTGTTGCCTCAAGCAAGATAGTTTCTTTGTTCATCCTGAATCATATCATTTGTCAATTTGGTGTGCCTTCAGAGATAATTACTGACAATAGAGGTTAGTTTAAAAATAAAGACCTTAAGCACCTTTGCAAAAAGTTCAAAATCAAGAAACATTGGTCCTCCATTTTTTTCACACAAGGAAATGGACAAGCAGAGGCTTCAAATAAGACCATTCTCAAAATCCTCCATAGAACAATCCACAAGAATGGTTGAGATTGGCATTTATAGATAAATCCAGCCTTATGGGCTTACAAAATGAGTATTCACACCCCCACAAGGGCTACTCCTTTTTCCCTCACCTATGGCACTGAAGCAGTGTTGCCTTTAGAGGTAGAGATTCCTTCACTTAGAGTCTCTCTTAAAGGTTTAGTGACAAATGAAGACTATCATGCCATGAGACTATAGGAATTAGAACTTCTAGATGAGAAGTGCAAAGCATCTTTTGATCACATGAGAGTCTACCAAAATCATATGTCCAAAGCATTCAACAAGAAGGTTCACCCTAGAGAATTTCAAGTGGGGGATCTTGTCTTACGAGAAAACACTAAGAATCAACAAAATAAAGAACAAAAGGGGAAGTTTGAACCTAATTGGCTTGGACCATATATCATTACTACTACTTTTAGGATAGGTGCTTATTTATTATCTGATGAGAAGGGAGAGAAGCTTCCTAATCCTATCAATGTGTTGCACCTAAAGAAGTTCTACACATGATGCCTATTTTTGTCTGGGGGCGTCCTTTGTACATATTTATTGATCCTGAAAAAATTCCAAAAAATTCATATATGATGTTGAAAAAATCCTAAAAAGCATATAATGTCCTGAAAAAATGATCATCTTAGTGAAAATCTAGTAATAGACGCTTTGATGTATCTCCAAAAAAATATATATATTGCAAAAAATACAAAAAAATAAAAAAATTGAAACATTCAAAAAAACCTAGAAAAAATGCCTTGGTGAAAACCTGGAAATAGGCGCCTTGGTAGAAAAAATACAAAAAAATTATTAAAAATCCTGAGAAAAAATTGCAATAAAATCCAAGTGGTGAAAACCTGGAAACAGGCACTACTTGAGGCCTTTGCACCTTTGTTTCTCAGCATGCGTCCTTGACACTTAGCCTTTCTCCATCATGCCTTGTCCTTGTTGCCTTGGTTTGGAATTGGTCTTTGTCTTTGTCTAGGGGGAAACACTATGTTAGTTTTGGTCTCTTGGATGCGTTTGTCTTTAGGACATCTCACAAATGGTGTTTTTCAACACCTCTCCAACTGTGTTTTTCAGCACAACCCCTAGCATCGAGTTTTTTTCAGCACTTATTGGTTTGGTCTTACCTAATTTTGTCATGTGATCTTATCTGCTTGCAAGCATTTGATCCTTATCCTTGGAACTCAGTATCAGTGAACACACTTAAATTTTTAAACACAACACTTAATGCTTGAGATATGTCATGATCTTTTTTTTGTGTGCTGATTATTATTGATTTTCGTTGAGTGTCCTTGTCTAATAAGTCTCTCTGTGATGCATAGCTAGAAGAATTGGGGCATGAGACATGTTTTTATTTGCTTTCTTCTTGTGGGTGTGTTCTTGAAGATCTTGAGTGTCTCTTGTTGTTCCCTTGAAACACTTTGGAGATTTGAGGCATTATCCTTGACTCTTTTTGCACAACTATTCTTATGGTCATCCTAGCATCTATGCCTTGATGCGAGCATGGTTTTGGTATATTAAATTGGGTAAGCTAACATCATAGTCATCTTGACCATTATGTCTTTGATGCTTATGTTATAATCTTTCCACATTCCAATCTGATATAAATCACATTCATATATTCATAGTTGCATTTGTGACTAGTGATGGTTGTGTGATTTTCTAATATAAATCTCATTCATATCTTCATAGTTGCACTTGTGACTAGTGATGATTGTGTGATTATCCAACATCTGTTAATAATGGCCCAATGATGAAAATAAGTTCTTTAACATTCTCTAATGAATGATGAACACAAGATCCTATAGTTTCTCTGTTGCAAGTACACCTTTGCATTTTCATGTAGCTTGCATTGTTAGACTTCATGTTAAATAGCATTTTTAGGCTGCAATATGAGTTTGAGAGGGTTTTCCTTCATCTTTCTTTTGGACATTTAATCAGCTATGATCATGTTTCAATCTTCATTTCCTTATCTTCTTTCGTGATCTCAATCAAAATTTTCTATCTTAAACAGTTGATTGATTTTTGAGGCATTCTCTATCTTGAGGCAGATTCTCTTTCTTCTTTCCACCTCTTCCAACCTTTGATCTTCCATTCACTTTCACCTCACTTCTTCTTCTAATTCAACCTTGGGGCATAATCTTTCATGATCTACCTTGGTTCTATGATTCTTATATCTTTCATCTTGCATCAAGAACCTTATGTTTAGTTTGATTTGATCAAATTTATTGATTTACTATTTCTCTTCTATCTCATTTTGATTTCAATCACGAGGGGGTAGTACCTATCAAACTTCAATCTTTGATTTAGTTTTATCAATTCAATCCTTGCTTGAGATTCTTATCTCTTATTGTACACTTGATTTGCACCTAGCAGCGACGGTGTTGGCCTTGTCTTTTTCAATCAGCTTATCTTTGTCCTAGCGTGTTCCCAAAATGATCACACATCTGAATTATTTTGTTATCCCAAATCAACCTCACATTTCAACTTTTCTTTGGCCACATGAGTTCCCAGAATGATCACACATTACCCAAAGAGGGGCAAATGTATGCACCCTAAAATGGTCACCTAGACTTTGGGCCCCATTCTTCAATTTTATCAATGTTGGAATTATTTTAGCAATTTTTTGAATCAATGATTTTTGATATTTTTAATTCAAATCAATTTATTTGATCAACTTATAATTAATTCAAAAATTTTAATATTTCCCAAGTTTTATTTAATTGAGAGAACTTGCTCCATTTTAATTAAATAAAAATCCCTTTTAATTAAATAAAAATCATTCAATTAAATCATCAAGTCATTTATTTTAAATCTCATTTTAATTAAAAGAATAAATCTCTTTTAAATAAATTAAAAATCTTTTAATTAAATATTGGAACCCACTTTGCTAAAAATAATAAATAAAAAATAAAAATAATAAAGTAAAGTGCACTTTCCTATGAGATGGAATCTTTCGATTTTGCCTCTTGAGCACATGGATCAACCAAGATTTAATCTCCACCATTGCTCATTTCTTTTTGCCTCTTAATCTTAACCGTCCACTTTCCTTTATAAGGAGACCTCTCCTCATTTTCATATATGTGCATTTTGTGAATTGCTATGCTATAGGTTTGAAGAGCGATTTTGGAGAAGATTTTGAGCACTTGAGCTTGGATATTGCAACTTCTCTCTTCTTGTCTTCTTCTCTCATGTCCCATGGCAATCCATAAGATTAATCTTGCATTTTTCATATTAGATTAGATTCATATTTCCTTTCATAGATTAATTTTCATTTTTATCATATAGAATAGATCTCATTTTTATTTGCATGCATCTTTGAATCTCTAATTTTATGGTGTACTTGCATGGGCACAAACATAGGTCAAATCTAAGGGCCTACATCCCAAACACTTGCACTCCATGAATAAAGAGTTATGAGTCACTATTTGAGATCTAATTCTTGAGAGATCTTGGATGTGATTCATAGAAGTGTGACAACATTTTAGCACACAAAATGAAGATCCAACAAAAAAGGATGAGGCCAGTAATAGTTAAAATTAGTGAGGAAACAATCCTAATCATTTCCAAGATCAGAATAATAGATATCAGAGAGGAAGAGGAAGAGGACAAGTATTTGGAAGAGGAGGCTTCCATGGAACATGTTTTCATTGCGGAGAAGAAGGTCATAGGGCCTTTGAATGCCCTCAATGCCAAGGAAGGACAAATAGGAGAAATGAAGGCCAAGCTAGAGTTGCACATGTAGACAAAGATGTCAGATCATCACATTCTAAAGATGCTAAAGGAGGAGAAATGCTAATTAATAGAAGAGTCCTATTGAGTGGAGAAAATGAATTTGAACAAAGGAGGAGCCTGTTTCGCACCAGGTGCAAGTGTGAAGGTAAATGTTGTGATGTGATTATTGATAGTGGTAGTACTAATAATTTGGTTTCAGAAGAGATGGTGAAAAAGTTCAAGCTCAAGATGCAGAAACATCCACATCCATATCAGGTTGCTTGGGTGCAGGATGACCACAAGGTCATGGTTAGTGAACAATGCCTAGTGAAGTTCAAGATCGGTGGGTACCAAGATGGGGTACTATGTGATATCATATCTATGGATGCATACCATATGTTGTTGGGTAGACCTTGGCAATTTGACAGATGTGATGTACATGATGGTCATGCAAATACCTATTCTCAGACAAAGGATGGAGTGCGACATATGCTAAAACCATTGAAGGAAATAGAAGAAAAGGTATGTGGTAATGCAAGAATAACTTTTGTTGATAGAGGAAATTTCTTAGATGGTATGCAGCATGAGCATATGTGTTTTACCTTAATTCCAAAGGCTAGGAAAGAGGAAGTAGAAGATGTACATGTTGAAGTTGCAAAATTATTGAATGAGTTTTAGGGTATTGTATATGATAATGTGCTTGATGGATTACCACCATTAAGAAAGATCAGTCATCAAATGGACTTGATTCCAAGAGCTAGTTTGCCAAATAAGGCAGCACACAGAATGACACTAGTAGAAAGTGAAGAGTTGAAGATAAATTTGAAGTTTAGTTCATCACATCATCCACAAATTGTATATGGAAGTAGTCCCAGAAATGCATCTGGGTTGAGGAAGATAGATAAAGGAGAAATAAGTAGTGTCGAAGCTGAGGATTTTGTAGAACACTTGAAGAACATCCATGAGGAGGTGAGAAAGCACATTACCAAGATGAGTGTTTAGTATAAGGCTAAAGTAGATGAGAGAAGGAGACATAAGGAATTTTAGGTTGGAGATGAAGTCATGGTTCATTTGCAAAAGGAGAAATTTCTAGTTGGTACATACAACAAGATGAAAATGAAGAGGTTTGGGCCATGCAGGATACTGAAGAAGCATGATTCAAGAAATGCATATGAGGTAGAATTGGCTACTAAGATGAATATTTCACCAGTATTTAACATTTCAGATTTGACAAAGTATCATGAAGGAGGTGTTGAAGATGATATCATTGAAGCACAATGGAGTATTCTAGCAAGTAGTTCAGATACCAAGGAGATTGAGGATGCACTAGATAGTCGTGTTGGTAGAAGTATAATGAATAGGACATATGAAGAATATCTGGTCAAGTGGAAAGGATGACCTATTGAAGATTCATCATGGCTAACAAAGGAGGAGGTTAACCATCTTGGTTTCCCTCTTCACACCTAAGTCATGATAGGGTCACTTTTGAAATTACTCTAGGTGTTTGATGCAGGAGCATCTTGGGTGTAAGAGCAATCTTGCATCACCCAAAAATATTTCTGGTTTCTTTTCAATAAGGGCTACCTTGTGCAGAGCTGTTATTTCTAGAAAGTTGCTATTTTTTTGGTAATTTTTTTTTCATGCTCAAAATGTTCTATTTTACTTCCCTGGAGGTTCATTTTGGTCATATCAACCTACCAGTAAAGTTTCATTGATAGATCAAGTCTAGCTTTGTAGATATTGAAGATTTTCGGTATTGGCAATAGGGTACAAAAACTTTGAACTCAATTTTGAAAGTTTTAAAGGCTCAAGATGTGGTCCAAAATTATAGTGATGGGTGATTGCACCAATCAAGCCTATAGAGTGCTTCGTGGCATTTCTAAAATGGGGTTATAATAGTCAATCGGGCCAACTGGTGATCACTTATGGTCTTAGATGTTGGGTCACCTGAAATGGCAACAAATGATTTTCCTTCAAAAAATTTGCTCGGGTTTCAAAAGTTATTTTGAGCTGACTTTGATGTAATAAATTGTAAAATAAAATAATTCTAAGTTTGGTTGGCCTTATTGGCTAGAATTCTGGAACCTTCCCAAGCGGTGGAAAATTGCCTATATAAGGAAGGCTATAGTGTTGTCTTAGGTAGTCAGGAGTAGTTCAAAGTAGTTTAAAGTAGTCTGGTTAATAATTCAAGGCTTTGTTCCTTAGAATATTGTAAGGGAAAGTGCCCATGTGGCTTTACCTATTATAATTCTAAAATTTGTAATTCCACATTTGTGGAGATAATAAGAGGCCAATTTTCTATTCTTGCATATTGTTGTTGTTTCTCTATTTTTGTTATGTGTTTGTGGTATTTAGGGGGTACCCTTCATCAACTGGTATTAGAGTGAGTTTTCCTAAATGTCTAAATAGATTGCAGATCATGAGGTAGTTTGCACTAGGACCATGGGTTAGAGTTTCTTTGTAAATAAATCACCGACTGTGCGGCAGTTTGCACCAGGACCGTGGGTTAGCTTTTATGTAAATAGATCACTGACTGTGAGGTAGTTTGCACCAAAACTATGGTTAGGGTTTTAGTGATACACGTGAAAATGCCTCGATGAAGGGAATGTAGTGAAAGAGCTGGTGCTATGACACTTGAGGTTAGGGAGCTCTAGAGACAAGTGCAAGCATTGCAAGAAGAAACTCGTAGAGGAATGAATCTTAATGTTAGAGATGAAAGTGAGGATGAGGCCAAAGAAGGAAATATTAATCAAGAAGCAAAAGTCAAAGTTTTGAATCAAGAGGAAGAAAGACTTTTCTGGGCCATTTCCAATATTGGGAAAAGACTTAAGATAGAGGTTCCTACATTTTTAGAAACTCTTAACCTAGAGGAATTGATCAACTGGATCAATGAATGTGAAGAATATTTCAAGTATAAAGATATTGTAGATCCTAATCGGGTCAAGTTTGTGAAGGCTAGACTGAAGGGTCATGCGAAGATCTAGTAGCAAGAGATTCAACTGGAGTGAAATAGAAGAGGAAAGGATAAAATCACAAGATGGGATTGAATGGTAGATAAATTGAAGTAGCAATTCATTCCTATTGATTATGAGCTTGATCTACTAAAGAAAATGCAAACTTTGAAGCAAGTAGGAAGATTTGTTCAAGAGTATACAGAGGAGTTCTATCAAATCCTCATCAGAACAATGCCTAGGGAAGCTGATAAAGAGAAATTTTCTCATTATCTTAATGGGTTAAGGCTGAACAATCAAGAGGAGTTAAATTTAGTTTGAATGAACAGTTTTGAAGAGGCATACCAGTTTTCCCTAAAAGTAGAGGAAAAGTTGAACAAGAAATATGAAAGCAGACAAAGCAGAAGAGGTCATGATGGAAGATTTGGTGGACGGTCATATGGAGATGAAAATGAAGATCCAAAAAATTAGGATGAGGCCAGTAACAGTCAAAATTAGCGAGGAAACAATCCCAATCATTTCCAAGATCAAAATAATAGAGATCAGAGAGGAAGAGGACAAGGATCCAGAAAAGGAGGCTTTTGTGGAACATATTTTCATTGCGGAGAATAAGGTCATAGGGCATTTTAATGCCCTCAATGCCAAGGAAGGATAGATAGGAGAAATGAAGGCTAGGCTAGAGTTGCACATGTAGATGAAGATTCTAGATCATCACATTCTGAAGATGTTGAAGGAGGAGAAACGCTGATTAATAAAAGAGTCCTATTGAGTGGAGAAAATGAACTTGAACAAAGGAGGAGCCTATTTCACACCAGGTGCAAGTGTGAACGTAAATGTTGTGATGTGATTATTGATAGTGGCAGTACTGATAATTTGGTGTCAAAAGAGATGGTGACAAAGTTGAAGCTCAAGATGCAAAAACATCCACATCCATATCGTGTTTCCTGGGTGCAGGATGACCACAAGGTCATGGTCAGTGAACAGTGCCTAGTGAATTTCAAGATCGGTGGGTACCAAGATGAGGTACTATGTGATATCATATCTATGGATGCATGCCATATGTTGTTGGGTAGACCTTGGCAGTTTGACAGATGTGTTGTACATGATGGTCATGCAAATACCTATTCCCTAACAAATGATGGAGTGCGACATAAGCTAAAACTATTGAAGGAAACAAAAGAAAAGGTATGTGGTAAAGCAAGAATAACTTTTGTTGATAGAGGAAATTTCTTAGATGGTATGCGACATGAGCATATGTTTTTTACCTTAATTCCAAAGGCTAAGAAAGAGGAAGTAGAAGATGTACATGTTGAAGTTGCAAAATTATTAAATGAGTTTCAAGGTATTGTATCCGATAATGTGCCTGATGGATTACCACCATTAAGAAAGATCAGTCATCAAATGGACTTGATTCCAAGAGCCAATTTGCCAAATAAAGAAGCACATAGAATTATACTATTAGAAAGTGAAGAGTTGAAGATAGATTTGAAGTTTAGTTCATCACATCATCCAAAGATTGTATATGTAAGTAGTCCCAGAAATGCATCTGGGTTGAGGAAGATAGGTAAAGGAGAAATAAGTAGTGCTAAAGTTGAGGATTTTGCAAAACACTTGAAAAACATCCATGAGGAGGTGAGGAAGCACATTACCAAGATGAATGTGTAGTATAAAGCTAAAGCAGATGAGAGAAGGAGACATAAGTAATTTCAAGTTGGAGATGAAGTCATGGTTCATTTGTGAACAAGGAAAACTTTAGTGGAGATTATTCACTAATTGGCGAATGCTGCTTGTCGTCGACCCCCAATTTGGAAAATATTTTGGCGACCTGGGAAAGATTATATTGCCCCACATTTATGAAAATTGGGTCCATTGCCTGGACTCATCACCAATTCATTTATACAAATTTGGTCCAATGGCTAGGATCATTGCAAATGACATATAATTTTTGGGCACAATTTTTTTTAACTTTCACCTATAATTTCAAAGCGGCCCCAAATGGATGGCCTATATTTGTCAATAGTTATATATATATATTTTAGGTGGACCCAATTTTGCCAGCCATTTTACAGACGCGTGTCTCAAATCGATTGATTTTTGCCAACTTTATTAATATTACCATGGTATTGGATGACCCATAATCACCTAGGATATAACACAAGATGTGTTATAATTATGCGGGCTTCACCAAATATTTGGACACTAACCTAATACCTCCCGCCCAATTCACCAATAAAGATTAGTATAAATACATTCATACATCAATGTTATTGTACACAATTTGGATCGGTTCAATTTGATCAATAGTGAAGTTTAGACTATTGAGTCTTGACTACTTTGGCGAGTCACGACTGCAATTAAATTTGAGGCAAAGGTAAGTGATTATTATTCTTCGACTATGTGAACATTGTATATTATAGTTCTATTGTCAATGGTCATTTGTCACTTCTTCAACAAGTAAATATTTTTTTAACATTTTTTTTTCACTAGTAGGCTGGTAGCCTTTATTTCGTTGAATAATCAAGATGTCAAACAAGAATAAGGATAAGGCTCCCGCATATGGGGAAATCAAAATGCAGAACCTTATCATCATACTTTGGTCATGGTGTTGGAAATGTTTCTGGCCAAAATCAGGAAGCTACTACATCACAAGAAGATTTTCAAGATTCACAACCTGAGGCTAAACCTACACGACATATTGAAGAATTCAGTGAACTTGATATCTCAAATCACAATGAACTTGAAGAAGATTTTTAGTTAAATACCCAAAGTAGCCATAATGATATAATAGACTTGGATGAGACTAAGAATGTCAGATAAGATGATGGTGCAGGGAAGAAAAGAAAATACAAATCAAAGAATGATAGAATGTGGGATCTATCAAGGAATTTTCAAATAGAATGGGTATCAAAGTATCCATTCATTGAACCAGTCGATAATCCAATTGAAGGGGAGCCTCCAATAGAATGCAAATGTAAGATTTTCAATGAGAAAAATAAGAAGGAAAAGAGGTTGCTACTAAAAATCGACACCATAGAGAAGCATATGGGTAAAGTTTACAAAAAGAAAATCATAGATGGAGTTCAAAAATTAGTGATAAGATGGAAAACAAAGGAGGAATCTCAGCATGTTAGGAATGTAGAATTATATGAATTTTAGCATACTATAAAGGTGAAGCCTAGTGAAGTTAAAGACTTTATTGAAGCTTGTTTTGGAAAAGTATTGGAAGTAGAACTAATGAGAAAAGCTATTCAGTTAAGTGTTGTGTTTAATATTTTGAGCAGAAGGCATCCTATGACAGTCATTGAGTGCTTTATTACACTTTTTGAAAGTTCATAACTATCCTAACAGTCACTGGTCAGTAAACAGTGGATGGGAATGGGAAAGTTGTCTTGTCGAGATTGAAAAAGAGGATTTGAAGGCAAAAATTAAAGAGTCAAATTTTATTGCATTGTCTTTAGACAAGGTTACAATAGTAGACAATACTTCTTGGGTATGCATGCATGTTTATTCTATAGAGAATTTTGTTCACCAACCTCATCTACTAACTGTTGCTAAAATGAGGGATAATGAGATAGTGGAAAATTTATTTGAACTAGTAAAGAGTTCTCTAATTCAATATGGAGGTATAAATGACATGACCATTGCAAAAAAGTTGGTGTGTGTTGGAGTGGATGGAGCTTCAGTAATGCAAGGCCACAGGGGTGGCCTTTGCACAAAGATACAATCTTCTTGTGCACCCTATGTTACTCCCATTCACTGTATGGCCCATAGATTGAATCTAGCTTTTGGAGTTGTCAGCAAGCATGCTCTAGTACAAAAAATTGAATCTTTAATCAAAGAGCTCTACCAATACTTCTATCAAAGTCTGAAATGATTTAGGGAATTTCAACACTTTTCCAAAGGACTAACTGACGGGAACAAGCTTCTTAAGGATAATGATACTATATGGATCTCTTTGGATGGACCAGCACATCAAGTTTTTTTAGAATATCAGTCGTTGCTTGGTCTAATGAGCTCAAGTCATAACGAAGCTGAGCAACCAAAATTTCCTGCACTACTGGCAATGTTAACTAATGTAGAGACAATGTTAACATTAGCAAGTATTCTCCCCATGCCTGAGGAAATGAGAAATTTAATGAAAAAGGCCCAGCAAAGAGCGATGTATATTGAAGAATATGCTACGATGTGTAAATTGACATGCGTGGCACTCAATAGTCTCTATCAATTATGGCCGATGATGTAAAATTTGCCAGTTGACTAAAAGTCATAGATTTGAAAAATCTTGATAAATTTTGAAAAATTAATTCAAACGGGGAGTTATGTGTAGAAGTTCACAAAGTTGAGATACCAATGCAAGTTACTTTTCCAGAATCGAGTCCGAGGAACCAGGAAAGAACACCAGGACTTGGTGAGTATCAAGTATTAAAAGGGAAGACTTTACCAAGATCATTGAGTCTGTAATAGCTTCTGTGAAGCACATTACCTATGATCTTTCCTCATAGATTAGAGCAAGATTCCCTCTAGTCAAACTACTTGAATCCATGGCTATTGTTTTTCCTCAATATTGGAGTATGAACAATCTGAAAGATTTTAAAACTAGGCTGCAAACTTTGATAGATCATTTCTACAAAACCAAAGAGTTAAATGGAGTAACTCTAAATGGAATTTTAGATGGAAATCACTTGAGAGAGAAATCAGGTCATTTTTCAATAACAATGATGGAACAATATAATATTATATAGAACCCTCGTGAAGATGGATTGGTATCAAGGCTTTGGAAAAATCTAGCTAAGATCGAATTGTTGACTGATTCAATATCAGAATATTTCAAGCTTGATGATTTATGTCTAACCATGATATTGGGGTCGGTGGAGGATGAGAGAGTTTTCAATGCTTTGGGATTCCTAAAGTCAAAGTTAAGAAACAAGCTAGACAAGAATCTAGAAAATTGCTTGAGGGTCTATACATCCAAGTATGAAGTCAATACTTTTCCTTACGAAAGGGCACTGAAATTATGGAGGAAGAAATTTTAGAAAAGAGGGATGAGAAACATTTCAAACCAAAGTGGGATTGGGAGTGGGAATGCTAGAGATAGTGATGTCATTGACTCGTGTACTACTGGTACTGGTACTGCTAGCAGTGAACATCAGTTCAACAGTGGTATGTAGAGTGAAGAAAACATACCAAAGAACCAAGGAATCTATGAAGTTGATGGCACTGAATCTGATGATCTCAATGATGATATGATGTGGCCGCTTGAAGTTGAACCGTTGTAGAAGTAGCAGTTCCTAGCCTCCTAGGTATTTATTAATCTTTTTCCTGAAGTCTACTGTCACTTTCTGTATCTTATCATCAATCATGCAAAATAGCATATTCCAATGTCAAAAACTTGAATGTGGTTGATAATGCCATCAAGATTCAATTCCACACTTAATAATGGTTTCCATTTGCATTATTCAGCTCATATGGTACAATTCTTGCAGATTTTTCATTATTTGTTTTGACAACATAGAAATTTATATGTTAGAATTCTTAGAGTTAGAAATACTAATTCTCATTAATTTAATTACAAATATGATACAATGTAATAATTCATTCATTAATACTAGTAAGAACACAACTCTGTGATTCTATTTACAAAACTCAATGACTCAATACCCATTGGCAATTTGGCACATTGCCCAATTTCAATTTCATTACCCTAAGCCAATGACCCTGAATTCCCTTTTATAGAAACAAGGGAGCAACAATAGCTTCAGGTCGATTTGCCTAATGTGAAGTGAGAAGTCTCAAAATCTAAATCAGTAAGACAACTACAAGTCTACAACATCTCTACAACTTTAGTTATACATTTCTGCATTTGACAGGCCAATTTAGTAAATTAGCTATGGCAATAGCATCTGCAAGACTGCAGCATTCATCTTGTTCAAATAAAAAAGTTCAAAATTGTTACTTTAAACTCAGTGCTAGACTATAGTATTTAGGATAATATCAAAGATATATACTAAAGATATAGAGATGATTGAAACTAAAAGTACTTTCACATACTATGATTGATGAGATCAAGATGATTTTGTCAGTTTCTTTAGTATGCTCCATTCTTCGTCAGTTGGAAGGGCTAAATTTGTCAAGTTATAGTACATGACCTGGAACCTCATTAGCCATCCATACTTGGAAGAGTGAGTTGTAAGCAATGTTCCTTCCATTGCTGCATTCAAATTTGTGAATGTTTTGATGCACTTTGCAATGCCTTCATAAGTTTTGTCCTGAGGAAGGGTGCCTAAATCAGACGTCACTGTGTCCTCCAACTTTTTATTGTAAGCTTCTCTTCCAATGAAACTTTTTGATGAGTAATTAAGACTAGGACTCGACAAACCAAGAGATATCAATTTGCTTGTCTTACTATTCATCTTGGCGAGCTTTGGCCCGAATAAGGAAACATTTTCTTCTGCTTCTGTTAGTTTCTGACATTTTTGAAAGACAGAGTTTGCCTTTATTGTTGTAGCAACGCGGTCTTGAATTCCCTTGCTTACCAAATGCTTGTCACTGCTTCTGTTGATTTCTTGCATAATCTACTTTGCAGTTTTCATTCTCTGACAAAAACTTTTGTTCTTCTCAATGTGCCCTCTTTGCTTCCCAAAAATATCTGTAAGAGTTTCATTCAGTTCAAACCAATCACACAACCTATCAGAAGACATCTTTATTTGGCCCCAAAAGAATTTTTTTATCTTCTTGACTGTATTATTTACATGGTCATTCAATCTGTTTTCATAATTTTTAATTGTATTATTTGCCTTCTTTAGGTCTTCTCTCATTTTTTAGAACTTGTGTTCAGTATCTTTTCTTATTTTCTCTACTTTCTCTTCCCACTATTTTGTTTTTACCCTCTCATTCTCCAATTCTTTCTTTAAGTTATTGGTTGCCTTTCCCACAGTCTCCAAGTTTTTGTAAAAACTTATTGAAGAGGCTTTTTCATTCTCAAGTTTTTGTTCGGTCTGTTTCAATTTTTCCCTCAGAGATTTTAGTTCTGCGTCAATATGTTCTTGCTATCCAACTCCAATTTCTTCTTTAGAGGATGCAATTTTTATCCTTCTCTCTAATTCTTTGCACCTATTTTATGTTGCTTTCTCAGTTGCCTTTATATTTGCTAGGTCTGCCTTTAACTTATCTATTGTGCCCTGAAGCTTTCCTTTCTCTCTCTCCAACTTCATCAGTGAACTGTAGACCACTTGGTTGGTCATTTTCGACACATTTATCTTGTCCACATTTTTAATTTTGGATAAATCCATTTGGAGGGTGCTAACTTGAAATTGAGATGGATCTAACTGACTCTCTGGTGGATTGTTATCTCTAGTTGGGGGCATAACAACTATGAATTCCATCATATCTTTATTTGGGTCATATGTGGGAAATAGCCTATTTGTTGCAGCTTCTGCCTCATGAGCAGCAGCAACTGCTTCCATCTTCATTTTCTTACTATGTTGTCTATTCTTGTTTTTTGATTTTTCATAGTTAGTTCCAAAATCATTGTAACAAAAATTAGGGTTTTGTGACACAATTGAATGTTTGAATGGTGAAATAGCACTTGTACTAATGTAGGAGCTTCCACCTATGTTTCTTGTGGTGCTTCTAATTACACCATGAGGATTAGCAACACCTTGACCCATTACAAGTGGAGTATTTGGACTATTCTAAACCTAAGGGTTTTGTCCTGAAGGTTGGGCAATTGTTGGAGTCACAGTCACCATTGGCATTATTGGACCAATACTTGTCAAAACCTTTTGCTTCTTTACACTACCTTGATCTCTGGGAACCATTGTGTTTATGTCCACCTATAATGCCCTTTTCAAAGCACTAATTGTAGTGCTTGGAAAAAATGGAATTGACTAAGTTGATGATTTTGATGATTGAACTCCAAGCCCAAGGCCTAGTTTCTCACCATGTTTTGGTGGAGCTACTGGGTCAGGTGCAGACCAAACCCCTTGTCCATCAAGACCCAAACCACCAAAACCTTGGTAGCCCATTTTTTCTATAATATCTACCCCTTTGGTATATTGATCTTTTTTGGAGGCATCAATTCCTCTACTAATTGAATAATCTGTATTGGATGTGGGATTCATAGAATCCTAGTCATCATCATCATCATCATCATCTGGATATGCTTTAGCTAGATGCTCCTTATTCCACAATTCGTTAAACTGTGTATCCTCTTCCACGTCATAAAGATTTGTAGAGGTCTTTGGCTTATTGAGATTCTTCCTCATTTCCCAAAAAATCAAAAATTTTGGTTTGAGTCCATTTATCATCAATACATTTATTCTGTAGCTTTTTTGGAATAGATTTTGTAGATGGTTGAGTAGCTTTCTGGTAGAAATTGGATGATGTCATACTCATGGCTTGCACTTTTCCTTTCTATTTGTGCAATGCCATAATTTGTGATGACAATTCCTGTATTGACATATTATTTTTAGCAGCATATTTCTCCATCTATTTTTTGACCTCCTCCCAGGAATCCATGTTTTTAAATTTTTCAATCAATGGCATACTTTCATGTTGACATTTTCTTGCAGATTTCCTATTCTCTCTAAGCTTTGTTCCAATTATGTTGAGTGGATCATACTGCTAGTGACTATCAACATGAAAGCAAAAAATTGTAAAAAAGGCTTTTTCCACTTTGAATCCTCTTCTCTCAAATGTGAACCATCCAAATGAGAAAGGAAAGGAAGGAAATATCATTTTCTTTTGCTAACCACTAAAGAGTAGAACTGTGCTCTCCATCTATCGTACATATTTCAATGCAAATACCCTCTCTATGACATGTATTGGAAGTTTGTAGGGTTCTACTACTGAACCATAAAACCTTAACAATGTGTACTCTTCCATGATGTACCAGTTAGCCAATTGTATTTTAGTTCCAAGTTGAATTAAATCTCTATAAGTAGTAGGTAATCTAGGCATTGGAGTGCCTGTAATTTTATTGTACATTGGTGCCAAAAAGAAGTCTACAAAATTATTGTAGTTCCTTCTGTTATCAATCATCCTTATCTAAGGTGTCAACTCATATATTGGATTTTGGCCCTAACTGCAAAGCTTGTTTGTCTAAAATATTGCATGATGCTTTGCTAAGAGAAGATAGCACAACTAGGTTGTGAATATAAATGTCTTATGTGAACCTGTTTTAATCATTAGTAATTGTTCTTGCATGCAACAAACAATGTGCTCAATAAAACAATATTTTACTGGTTCTTTTTCAAAATGAATATGAAAAATCATTTCAAGAATGTTGGCACCCACTTCTTTGTTACTATCCAATCCAAAACAAAATGCTAGCAAGGAAATACTATCCTGAACCCATGGCACAAAAATTTCATAATCATAAGGAGGCCTATGATCTGGACTCAGGTTTGTAATTGTTATTCCCCTGATATAATTATCTCTTTGTGTTGCATCTATTTTTTCATAATCCTCTACCAACTTTGTCAGGTCAATTTGCACGTTTGAGTTTTACTGTTCAAACCCTAGGTTCAACAGACTAGCAAATTCACTCTCAGTTATGGACAAAATTTCCTCCTAAGTATTTTTATTCACAATTTCTTTTTTATTTTCATCATAATTTTCAGTGTAGACCATGACAATTTCTAGGCAAGGGAATACTTGAGGTAATGCCATGCTTGCCAACCCAGCATTCCACAATGCAATTTTATTTGTCGTTGCATTTACCTTGGGGTTAAATGAAGAAAATTTTGAATTCTTATTTTGATCGTTCATCTTGTTTTCAATTGCAAATCTAATTTCCATTGTTCCCTTATTTCCATGAATAAAAAGATCATAAATATCATGGAATACATCCGTGAAACCTGGTGTTTTAAGCAGATTATGGAATTCTATTATCTGACTTGTCTTTTTACTCATAGTCTTATTCTTGATAATTGTTTTTCCCATCGTGGTAAGATGGTAAGTGGTAACCTAAACTGGTAACATGATAATTACAGGGGTGATTCAAGAATCAAAATTAAACCCTAACAAGTATCAAGATAATTTTTTCTATTATATAAATAGTAAAGTTGTAAATGAAGAGATTTGAAAAATTAAAAATGCGGGACCTACATGTTCAGGATTTTAGTAATTACCCATTACCCTTAGCTTTGATTTTTGTAGACTTTGACTAGGAATAGGATACAGAGCTTCAGCTAAGAGACTTTGTTGCACTTTCTTTCCTCAACATAGAAATTTAGAATCTGTAAACCCTTTCTAAATCCACAGACTACGAGAAACTAAAACTTAAAGCACCAAAATTATACAATCTAGAGTCATCACCACTCATCTAACAAGTGACAAACCTGATGACTACGAGTTAGACCGAGACGTGTATGGTGTCACGTCATCATCAAATGGCATTGTTGGACCTTGGTAGGGCATGTGAGGCTACAAGTGGAGCATCTTACATGTTTAGTGACATGTGTCATGATTCTGTAATGGGTTTGAAAAGCTGGTGTGGCTTTTCCCTTTCATCCCAAAATACAACTTCAGTCATTGATCTACAATAATCCAATGATCATAATGGCATTGTTTGCCTATGGTACTTGTGGCCCCAGACCCCCGTGGTCACGGGTCCCATTAACTCACCTAGTCACCACTCACCTGATGGTCGAGTAAGACATGTCACATCATCATCAAATGGCATTGTTAATTTGTTGGTAGAACCATGCGAGACTGCAAGTGGAACGTAAGACTCTTACGTGTTTAGTGACACATGTCATGATTCTGGAACGGGTTTCAAAAGATGGAGTTGCATTTTTCCATTTCATCCTGAAAGACAACTTCGGTCATTGATCTACAATAATCCAATAGTCATAATGGCATTGTGTGCCTATCGTACTAGTGGCCCCGGGTCCCCGTGGGTCCCATTAACTCACCTAGTCACCACTCACCTGACAGTCGAGTCATACATGTCACATCATCATCAAATGGCATTATTAATTTATTGGTAGGACCATGCGAGACTGCAAGTGGAACGTAAGACTCTTAGGTGTTTAGTGACATGTGTCATGATTTCAGAACGGGTTTCAAAAGATGGGGTTGCATTTTTCCCTTTCATCCCAAAATACAACTTCGGTCATTGATCTACAATAATCCAATGGTCACAATGGCGTTGTGTGCATGTCGTACTGGTGGCCCTGGGCCCTTGTAGGTCCCATTAGCTCACCTAGTCACCACTCACCTGATGGCCAACACGTGTCATGATTCTGTAATGGGTTTCAAAAAATGGGGTTGCTTTTCCCATTCATCCCGAAGTCCATCGTACATCATCGATTTGTGCTCATCCAATAGTAGTTATTTGCAACGGACATTGTTAAATGTTATAATGTTATTTTTTCATTTATAAATATTAATTAATAATGGATAATAAGTTTATAACATTTAAAGTTATTTAATTAAATAGTAACAATTTTAGCCAATCAAATTCAAAATGCACTATTTTTTTAATAATATTAAATTCTAATAAATTTCAGAGGCCGAAGTTAAGGACCAAGGTTACTGTTAGTGTTTAGAGATAATGAGACTTTAACATAATTATAATCACACCATAATTAATGAATGATTAGCCAATAAAATAATTCTCATACATTATAATTAGAATACCATTACCATATAATTCTCATACCCGGTTAATAAACATGGAATAATTTAGATTTGAAAAGATGGGTTAATTCATGTATAATTCTCATACATTATAATTAGAATACCATAACTATAAATTATTTTTGTCACCTTATAAATTCTTTCTCTAACCTTATTAATACTGATAAGACATTTCTTTTATTAATACAGAGATAAATCATAAAGCAACTAATTAAAATATTGCAATCAAAGTGACAGAGAAGTTTAAGAACCATTTTTTGTACAAATTGAAATGAGCTAAAGCTTGCAAAAAAATTTATTGATTAAATAGTATACTTAATGTTACTAAAAGTGTGAGGCCTACCCCAACCTAACTTAGCTTAGCACTATAGTTTACTAATTATATTTTCAATTGATACTATTCAAGACTATTAGATACTTTGAAACACAAGTTATTATGTAAGGTTCTGAATCATGATATTTTACATTGTATGATTGGATATGTTGTTTATCTACAATTACGTATAAATGATACATTATGATTTTGATGAATACCTACTCAAGTAGAACCATATGTTATTATGAAGTTTTAATTGAGTTTTATGATGCAATGTGATACATGTTAGCATATATTAGAAATGCAAATGAATTAAGAAATGAGTTTATGAATTAGATGCAGTTTATCATACATTATGATTTGATTATGCAGTTTATCATAGAATATGATTTGATGTAAGAATCATATGTTATTATGTAGTCTATCTACATGATTAAGTTTTATGACATATTGTAATGGATATACATGTTGGCATTTATTTGGAATGCAAATGGAATAAGTTTATGTAATGAACTAGATGTAGTTATTATTCACAATTTACCTATGAGCAATTGAATAATGTGAATGACTTGTATTTTACATTATGAAATTTATTATGTACATATTCATATTTTTGACGTATTGATGTGTGCAATGAGTGTGTAGGAAGTTGACCATGGTACTAAATTTGGGGTTTCAGAAACCAACCTATGTGTTCACCGTAATGCCAAGGTCCTGTCTATGAAAAGACATGGATCTCATTGTTATGTATTTTGTTTCGTGAAAGTGCATTCGTATGATTGTATCTAAATTAGTTTTGTAAATGTTATTAAGTCATGCCAAATTTATTTTTGTATAGTGTCATTTGACACCTAAGTGTATGAGAGTTGGCATGGCTAGTAAATGTGATTTAAAATGGATCTTAGGGTTACCTAGTATAGAACCCATGCTTACCCAAAGATTTAGAAAGATTAGATTGGATTAGAATGTGGGAAATTCGGATGGAAACTTCTAGTGGGTTTTTAGAGGGCCCCGAAAGCTTCTAGTAGGTAGATAGGACCTAACTTAGCCACCCCACTTGATATGCTTAGGGTCTAGGGACAAAATTTGACCAAAAGATGGCCCAACACTCATTTTGACACCTTTTAAATTAGCCTCTTAGCCCAAATTCGAGATTGTAGGGGTGGATGAAGATAGGCAATAAATTTTAGCCACCCATGTGATTCATACACCCTTAGGAGAGTTTAGGAGTTTTCACATAGGAGCTTGAACTAGTTACTTTGTAGTCTAGAGCCTATTTAAGGAAGGGAAGAGTGTCTCACACACACACTTGGAAAGAAAGGAAATCACTCTCTTAGGATTACATTGGAAGAAAGATAGACACCTAGCTTGGGAAGGAGATTTGAAGAAGGAGAAAGGCTTATAGAGGGAGCTCTTTCATCTCATCATTTCACCTTGAGCATAGGATTTGAGGTAGGAATCCTTGAAAACTCTTTTAGTAGAATAAACTTCATGTTATGTTGTAAATACATGTATGCAAAACCTTCATTGTAAACTCATGTTGTATTCGAGTTATGTTGTCATCATATATGTGGTCTTATGTTAATTGTTTCACCTATATGGTATTTCTTTAAGGAATAAAATGTGAGTCATGTGATTTTATTTTGTGTTAAATGATTTTTGAGGGAACGTTTCAAGGCCTACTCACCTTTGGGAAGGATTGAGTAACCTTGATGGGATGTAGTTTAGCAATTTTCTCATGTGGTTCCAAGAGTAATCTAGGTGTAAAATTGAAAGAAAAAGAGATATGATTTATTCTTGTGATATTGATAGGAGGATAGGCAACATGGATGTTATAGGTTCCATAAAGCTAAACTTCCCCTACATCAGATATCAGTACTTGTGATAATGAAAGAGAAAAGACTTATTTGGCCTATGTGTGGCAATTGATTTATGAAAAGATAGGTGTCCCAATTGGAGAGGCTAGGATGGATGTTATGGGCTCCATGATGCAATGTCTCTCCCAGTTGTGGAACCTATTCTTGTATTTATTTGGGATATGGTAGAATGAGAGTCCCAGTGTGGCCTATTCTACATATCTTGGTATTATGGAGGAAGGAGGTCCAGTGTGGCCTATTCCTCATATTGTATTTTGAGTATATGATTTTATGCCAAGAGTGGCAAAGGTTACTTGAGATATTTATTATATGATCTTGTGCCATGAATGGAAAAGATGGTTCTTATGAAATGTTCATATGTTTTATGCCATGAGTGGCATGTGTTATCTAGATATACTCTTGGCTATCACCTTGTGGAATTTTGGTTTACTTACATCCCTAGTATTCAGGTCTTATTCTTAGAGACCTAGTAAGCCTTGGTTGGGAATTTATTGTTATAGGTTATTTTTGTTTGGCTTCATGTTTTCATGTTTGTCACCTGTTGGTTTCTGGAACTCCTAGCTCGGGGGTGGCCTTGCAAAGGCCTAGGTTGGGAGGTGAGCCTCCATGGTCAACCTAAATGAATTTCTTTGATAGGTATTAAAGATGCTCATGGGAACTTAGCTATTGTGGAAAAGATTGATCCTCATGTTGTTGATCCCAATATTTACCTTTGTAATTTGTTCGGAAGTATGATGTTCTTCATTGTATATTTTAATCAGTGAAATTGAGTTATGTAAAGACTCATGTGAAAGTCAGTTACTATGGATTTGTACCTTGTAAGTTGTCTAAGTAAACTTTATTGTATCTCTCATATATGTGGAACTAAATGATTAAATCATCTTTACGTATTGTAATATTGTGGAAAGAAATATGCATGTTATTTTAACACTGGTATAGAAATGTATTTAGAAAACTTGAATCCTAGCTTGATGGAATCTCTCTTTGAAGTTTATATTATTAGTAGATTAATTTAAAAGATAATTCTACTTTCAAACGTTGTAGTTACTAAATGAAACCTAAATTAGTTAAATATCATATATTCTCTTGTGCAAATATTCATATTTAATTTACTACAAGGAAACTAGATTGATTAGTAAATTAGTGGATTTAAACAAAGATAACTTTAATGACAAATTAACTATTTACCTTAGAGAAAATTGCTCCATTCAAAGGAAATTAAAAAAAAAGTGATCTAATTAACCTTGCATCTAAGATAACTTTTAGGTTTTAAATTAAATTTGGTAGTTGTGTTTAGTTGTGTTCATGCTCGAATTTTTGGGCATGAAAAAAAGAATAGTAAAAGCTTTCATAGAAAATAATAAATTCTTTCTCTAACCTTATTAATTCATTACTCTGTCAAATTCATTATATAGTATTCTTAAAGTTAAAATGATATTTTTTATTGATTTAGATTATAACTTTAACGTTGATAATTATAATCACAGATTCACATATAATTCTCATACATTATAATTAGAATACCATAAATTCTTTTATCTAACCTTATTAATTCATTTGTCCTTCAAAATTAGAAATCTTTCATAGTAAATGTACGAGTGTTTGAATTTTGACAGGTAACATTACCCAAACTTAATGTCAGTACTCAGTGATAACTAATAAGACATTTCTTTTATTAACAATAACTGTCTACATTGTACAACTGTGATACATCATACATATCTAATATGTAGATAAATCTTTCATATTAAATGTATGAGTGTGTGAATTTTGATAGGTAACATTACCCAAACTTAATGTCAGTACTCAGTGATAACTGATAAGACATTTCTTTTATTAACAATAACTGTCTACATTGTACAACTATGATACATCATACATATCTAATATGCAGATAAATCATAAAGCAACTAATTAAAATATTGCAATCACAGTGATAGAGAAGTCTAGGAACCATTTTTTGTATAGATTGAGTGAAATTTCATTGTTTTCTTTTCATAAAATTATAATTACATGAAGATTGTCCAGTTCCACTAACAGAACAAAGAGGAACCTACTATAAACAAAAAAAACAAAAAAATGAGATATGTTTTTATAAAACAAAAACCACTAGTAGACTAGTATTCTAGTGGTAGTGTCTACTTCCAGTAAAATAGTAAATACTAGAAAAAGAAACATACTACAAAAAACCATAAAATTTTTATCAAAAAAACCAGTAGTAGTCCTCACTGATTTTGGCCTTTGGCTGCATCTAAGTAGAATTCACGTGAGATGATTATCTACATGAATTCATCAAGCCACCTGAAATCCCCCGCCACAACCTCATCTTCGTCAAGGGCAAACCACTTTCAGAGGAAATCCCTAGCAAGCAGGGGCCATTTCCTATGGCATTTCAACTGCCCGACATTGAGGACCAATAGAAAAGGTTGCATGGACACATTCTGGCCTAGGAGAAGAAGCTTGTGTATTTCACTAGCCCAAGGGATCCCCACCCCTATTTTTGCAAACACAACAACATTAATGTTGTCCACCAGGTACTCTTCTCTAAAAACCCTTTTCAGTAGCATTAACATCTCCACCTTGTCTCCTCCGAGGTCGAGAAGAGATGCCAAAAAATGGGACGTAATGTCCGTGTTGACTCGGTGCCTATCTTCATTGTTTTGAAACTCTCGACCCAACACCATTCTCATAGCCTCTATAACGAAAGGCCCACCCTCCTTACAAATAGATTCTAAGGCTTCATTTGTAAAGGAACCCAGAAAGGCCTTCTGGGCCTCCTTAGATGTGCATGAAAGCCTAACTAGACTATCCATCTAAAATAGTAAAACTACAAAAAACATAAAAATAAATAATTTGTAGACTGCAAAGCCTAAATAAACCAATTATCTAGCAAACGCCAAAGATGAATCGATGAATAATGAAGATACATCGTCTATAAATAGCCCTTGATTTGTGGATCGTTACTTAGCAATAAATTATGTTGTCCTTAACATGCCTCTAAATATTTCATATAAATCTTTCCCCTAAATGCATGCATGTGAGAAATTAATATTTTGTCCTTAATCTTTCATATCAGGTAGTAAATCTTTGCTGTAAAAGCAAAAAAAGTCTGATATCGGTTATAGCATCTGTACGAATTTGGAAGTGGTGCATGTCTCCTCTGCACAACAAGTTAAAGAATGTTGCTTGTCACTAACAAGGCATTTATTGCTTACCGATTTAAGAGGTTACAAGTTGCACTATAATAATAGAACCATGAATATCAATACCAACACGTGTACACTGTAGTCTGCAGACAAGTAACCCTTATTTGATACGTGTTAACATTCTAGTGACTTCCTCCACAACTTTATTTCCTTCAAGAAATTGGGGCCAAAATTAAACTTTAGCCATTGATCTTGGATCATCAGACGGTATCAAATAATATATTTAACATTATAAAATAATGTATGTATGTTAGTCTAAGGCATTATAACAAAATATTTCCCATCTTTGGAAAATCGCCAACAAATTTTATTTTTTTTGCCATAATTAACGAATGATTAGCCAATAAAATAAACAAATATTCAAATGGTACATAAAATTCGCCAATAGAAATATTTTTTTACCCTTCAAAAGAAATTCATTCACCAGCAATTTATGAAATTCTCATTCAGCAGGGAAAAAATCACCAATAAAAACTATGAAAAATCATGGATTTGAAAAAAAAATCACCTACATTAAAACAAATTCCCCCCTAAAATAATCTATGATTCGCCAGGGTTTTACACATTTTCCAAAAAGGGGGTTTCTTAAAGTTATCCCTGTTTGCGAAAGGAGCAATTTCCAGTTGGTACATACAACAAGTTAAAAATGAAGAGGTTTGGGCCATGCAAGATACTAAAGAAGCATGATTCAGGAAATGCATATGAGGTAGAATTGGCTACTAAGATGAATATTTCACTAGTATTTAACATTTCAAATTTGATAGAGTATCATGAAGGAGGTGTTGAAGATGAGATCACTGAAGCACAATGGAGTATTCTAGCAAGTAGTTTAGATACCAAGGAGATTGAGGATGCACTGGATAGTCATGTTGGCAGAAGCACAAGGAACATGACATATGAAGAATATTTGGTCAAGTGGAAAGGATGACTTGTTGAAGATTCATCATGGCTAACAAAGGAGGTTAACCGTCTTGGTTTCCCTCTTCACACCTGAGTTGTGATAGGGTCACTTCTCAAATTACCTTGGGTGTCTGATGTAGGAGCATCCTAGGTGTAAGAGAAATCTTGCATCACCCAAAAATATTTCTAGTTTCTTTTCAATAAGGGCTACCTTGTGTAGAGCTGCTATTTCTAGAAAGTTGCTATTTTTTTGGTAATTTTTTGTTCATGCTTAGAATGTTCTATTTTACTTCCCTGGAGATTCATTTTGGTCATATCAACTTGCCAGTAAAGTTTCATTGACAGATCAAGTCTAGCTTTGTAGATATTGAAGATTTTGGTATTACCAGCAAGGTACAGAAACTTCAAACTTAGTTTTGAAGGCTTTAGAGGCCCGGGATGAGGTCAAAAATTTTAGTGGCAGGAGATTGTGCCAATTAAGTCTCTAGAGTGCTTCATGGCATTTTCAAAATGGGGTTATAATAGTCAATCGGGCCAATTGGTGATGACTTATGGTCTTCAGAAGTTGGGTCAACTGAAATGGAAAAAAATGATTTTCCTTCAAAAATTTCTTCTTAGGTTTCAAAAGTTATTTTGAGCCAACTTTGATGTAATAAATTGTCAAATAAAATAATTCTAAGTTTGGTCGGCCTTATTGACTAGAATTCTGGAACCTTCCCAGGTGGTGGAAAATTGCCTATATAAGGAAGGCTGTAGTGTTGTCTTAAGTAGTCAGGAGTAGTTCGGAGCAATTCAGAGTAGTCTGGGTAATAATTCAAGGCTTTGTTCCTTAGAATATTGTAAGGGAAAGTGCCCATGTGGCTTTGCATATTGTATTTCTAAAATTTGTAATTCCACATTTGTGAAGATAATAAGAAGCCCATTTTCTGTTCTTACGTATTGTTGTTGTTTCTCTATTTCTGTTATGTGTTTGTGGTATTCAAGGGAGTGCCCTTCAACAGTAACATATTGGATTAGTTAGATCTACCTAGTGATAGGATTTTAGCAATGCTACTTGGGTGTGCACTCAGTTAAGAGATTTACAAAAAGACTATCAAATCTACTCTGTTAAGAGATTTTATAAAACTCTATTACAATGATTAGAAAGTAATAGGTATCTATCTTCTAATGACAACTTAATTTTCTGATAGAGATCAATAAAGTACTGATAAAATATCACCTTTACTATGATGGATTTCTACTCTAAACTACTCAGTTAGCCTGCTCTGATTCTACTTAATCTAATTATCTCTATATAGTGTTCTTCTCTGTCAATTGATAATCTTGAAGTTAGGAAAGTGCTTCAAGTGCTTCTTTGTTCATACATTAGTTCACATCAAAAATGATGCAAACATACAAATATATATATCATACAACTTTATGCCACTTATAAAAAATTAGGTTTCAACAACTTAGAGAAAAAACCCTAAGATCTACGGTGTATAAAAATAACCTAGATCTAACATTTACAAAAGATCTTCATTGTATCTCAACAATAAAAGTTCCTCGATCTTGGTAAAAAAATTTTGATCTATTGTAACCATTTTCATAGAAGAATGTGTCATTCCTGATTACTATGCCATTTTTTGTGATCCTCAGTAAACACTGTATAAACTACTTGGTATTTATTATGATGCTCAAGGTTTACTGTCACTTGGTATTGGTGTTTGTTGATGCTCGATAAACTATTTGATGCTCGGTGTATATACTTAATCAACTGGCCTATCTTTCTTATAGTTACTGACTAGGTTCATATATGTAACTAATTGATATCATTAACAACCTTTGATACTAATGACAACCTTTAATGCTCAATAGAGATAACAATCTCCCCCTTTGGCATTAGTATCAAAACCTTAATGTATACAGACAAAATTCCTCAAAACTTATATCTCTGCCATATACATATACTTAACAAAATTTATAAACTCCCCCTCGATGCATGCTCCTAGTAATGTGTAGTATACTTAGCATCTATGTACATATTTGGCATATACATTGATTTCCCCCTTTTTTATATTAATGCCAAATACAAAAATTGTATACTTAGAGCTTGTCAAAAATGTGTTGATGGGTTTTCTTCAGTGACTCCAAGAGGTTTTCCCATTCCTCTTTCAAGTTGGTGAGAGCAATGTGCTCAAGACCAACTTGTGCATGCATGTCAAAGATTTTCTCCAACACAAAAATCTCTGGTGTTGCAACAAGCATTTATGCCCTGACTATATGCTTCTCAAAGATTTTCAGATAGGGAAGCAAATAAGTTTGCAATTTCATGACTTGCTCACTAATTTTCTCTTCTTGTTTCTTGAGATCTGCTATCAACTACCAGAGTTCCTGAACTTCAGGTGTGTTCTTAGCAATAGCTTGTGGCTTGGTTGTAGGTGCCAGTGCACTTGCTTTGATTTCAGCTTCAAATTATTTTATCTTTTCACTGATCTCAATAGTGAATGTTTCCACAGTGCATAGCTTATACAAGATTTGAAAGATTAATGTTGTAATAGACTAAATTTTAGTTATTACCTCTGAAAGTTTAACCTTGTTGATTGCCACTTATTGGATTATTCTTTCAACTAATTTATCTTGTATCTTTGACTCTGCCCGATCTTCAATTCTTTTGTCAACATTGAAATTTGGGGCATTGATTCCTTCAGCAAGAGTAGCAAGTTGGTTCATAATTGGTGTGTCCTCATCTACATGTATCTCAGGGATGACCTATTGTAAGATGTCTCTTACATTTTCTAGTATCTCCTTGCTCTTACTCTCTTGTCTCAATTTTTCCTATGTTGCCTTCCTCATACATAATTCCCATATTTTTTGAGTTCCTCAAGTCACACTCAGGTATTACAATCACTTCATCTAGAGTGACCAACCCTTTTCCTTTATTCTTCTTCTTCTTTTTCTTCTCGGGCTCTA
Source organism: Chamaecyparis obtusa (assembly GCA_027943335.1). Taxonomy (NCBI): domain Eukaryota; kingdom Viridiplantae; phylum Streptophyta; class Pinopsida; order Cupressales; family Cupressaceae; genus Chamaecyparis; species Chamaecyparis obtusa. Next base: position 87,318 of record BSBK01001170.1, read on the forward strand.
TTGGAATTGCTAGAATAGCCTTGCCATCTATTGCCTATGGTGTACTATGCCTGATAGACACATTATCATCCTTTTTCTACTCCTCGGTAACCTATGTGTCAGTTGACAGAGACAAAGCTTCTAAAGTTGTGTCCAATGGGGTTGCCTTTGTTGCTTTAGCCTCTTCTTTTCCTTTAGTTTCTAATTTATCGGCCTCTTTTTCTTTAGGATTTTTTGTCTCTACAGGAGGTTCATTGCTTAGTTCCCCTATTGTATCTCATGGTTGCTTGGAAATAGAGCCTTTGGGTTGTTCCCTTGTCAAAATGTCTACAACTTCAAAAAGAACTGGAATCACACCCGATGAAGATGTGAATGCACACTCGGTAAGTGGAGCTTCATCTTGTGCATGTGTAGGTTTAGTGTTCACATCCTCATCATTGTCCCTATCATCAGGATCACCATTTGTGATGTCCTCATTGAGTACATCATTATCATCTTTTTCTTTAATCTGGATATGTGCAAGATCCATTGCATCCTGTGAACTATCATGAATTTCCTATACAACTGTATTATCAATCACCTTCGTAAATGATATATCTGCTTCCTATGTCTCCTGTATAGCATCATCCTTAATAAAAATTCCTTGACCTTTAGACTTGAGTCTCTTCTTAGATAGATTTTGAAATGTAGTTTTATCCTTTTGTTCTTTCATAGCAAGTAGAGATGTCCAGATGAGTTGACCAGACTCATCAAGATCTACAAGGTTCTCATCTAGTACTTGCATAGCTTGGTTTTTTATTTGAAATATCAGCACTGATGATTCCATTAGTTTTTTTATCTCATCTAGAGATAGATTAGGTGCTACTAATACTAAGAGTTGTTCTCTCATCTTCTTCTCGGTGTCCAGTGCATATGCCCATTTTTGGTTTATCCTTTCGTCTAGTGCAACTAGGAGTTGTGAAGTAAACTCTATAGGAACTTTTCTAAAGTGTATCATCATCTAAATGAAAGCTTCCTCAATTTTTTTTTATCTTCATTTGACAAGTTGTCAAATCTTTTAAGTTTCAGATCTGAGAGATCTCCATTCTCTATTATGTCCTCAACAACTTCATCAATTGAGCATTTCTTGTTTCTTACAAACTTGAATTAACCTTGATTATTTTCTTCTTCTTCATCCTCTAGATCTTCTTTACATCTTATCAATTTCCTTCTCTTCTTTGGTGGTTATGCTACCTTCTTTGGTCCTTTCTTAACATAGGTCTTTGTCGGTGTGGTAGCCTTTCTTTTTTTTCCTTTACTACTACCTTTTTCTTCAGTGGTGAAGCTGCAATTGATGACCTTATGCGTGCACCTGTCTGCACTGGCAATTGCCTCTTCCTTGGAGCTTTAGTAGGAGGAACTGGTGTATCTCTTGTTCTTCTTCAAATTTGGTCTCCTCACTATCATATGGTTTATTAGCCAATATCAACTGATGTTCAGTTGTAGGTTCAATTGGTGACTCCTCAGATGAGTTTGATACATCTCCAAAATGCTTAGTTAAAAATTTCTTCAATTTCTTTGATTTCCTTGTCATTTTACTGATGACCAAATTAGTTTTTATTCTTGACTTAGCTTCCTCAAAGGTTCAAAACCTTTCGACCTTTTTGTCTTTTAGTAATGCTAGCAGTGCCTCAATTTATTTCAAAGAGAAATCATGATCCATCTCATAGCCATTGGTGCTAGCCACTTTATCCTTGGTTCTACATCTTTTATCATTGTGTGATCAGTGTCTACTAGAAAACATATGTCCATCTCATACTTCTCTACTAATGAACTTGGAATCCTACTTCTTAGATTCATCTTTACTTTGAAATCCTCAAAATAACTATCTATCACATTTTTAGCTTTATCTCCCAGATCTTTCATAATATAAAAAATTTGAACATTGATTGGTGTGTTGGTAGGCCATGTTGTATTACCGACAGAGGGAAAGAACTTTTGTAGATAGAAAAATAAACATACTAGGAGTGATCCAAACTTACAGGTATTGGACTTCTATGTCCTAATTATCTTCATGTTTTCCTCAACCTGTCTTAGTAGTAACTCGCCTAGGTCAATTTGATGACCCTTCTTTATCAATTTATGAGCCATGTTGACTGCACTATAGGGTACACTATTTGATCTACTCGAATGAAATATTTTGTACCCAATGACATGTGCTACAAACTTAACTTTGGGATCCATAATTGTTAAAAAATTTAGTGCTCTTTTGTCCCATATTGAGCCAGTGTTTTTATCTACATCAGCTCACGATGAACTTCTGAATGCTTTGGCTTTATCGATAGTAGGGTAACTAGCAACCCTGCTAATCATTCTTTTTGTAACCTTGATCGTCTGTCTAGCCAGAATGTGCCCTCATGATGGAAGCTCAGCACAACCCCAATCCATTCGTTCTTAAAATTCTTCAAAAAATTTAGGGCATTGGTAAGACCAAGTGTCTCAACCAATTTGTGCTTTGGTTTCAGCTTTATATTTTCATCACAAAGAGCTTGATATGAAACATACATATCGAAAATCACCAATTTGTCCAAGTTTGCAATGAATGTATAATCATATGTCTTCGTCAGGGTAAGTGCACCAAGATGTGCTACCAAAAAGGGGGTATAAGATGCCACTTTTTTCCTGAAATCAGAAAACTCTGAACTTCAACAAGAAATTGAAGATAGTTAGACTCAAAATTTTAAGATGCGACAAAAATAAGAGTTGTAATACTCTGAATCTAGTTCCTAAACTACTAACTTATTTTGAAAATGGTGCATATTAAGGCCCTCAAAAAGGGGAGCACAAAAAGTGGTCCTATTTTTTGTCCAAAAACATAACATAGCGTCTACTATGCTCCCCCTAAAATGTTCACTTTTTTTAAAAAAATATTTAATCACTCTAGTGAAAAGTTAGCTAACACCATGTAGTTTATCCTGGATTTTTTTGGTAATTTTTTGATAAATGTATAATTTTTTATGAATTTACGAAGTGTACACATCCTAAAAACATGAAATTTATGTGTGCTCCCCCTAGAAATCATTTAAAACTAATTGAAAATCAATTTTTTTAAAGTGTGTAGAATGGAATCTAGTTTCTAAAAATGTAACTTATTGCAAAATTTGATGAATGAGCCAAAATCTATGCCCAAAATATTGCATGTTGGTTTTTTACAAAAATGGACATATACACAAAAGAAATTAGAGTTGAAAAACTTAACATAATCAGAATTCAATATAAATTATATGCTTAGATAGCTAATAGAGAGATCTACAACATCACGTCATCTAATTTTTATGTTCTTGAGCCACAAGTAAACCTGACAAGGAGCACACAAAAAAAGATGTCATTTTTTTGTATGTCTGTTGGAAAATGCATCTCATGCCTATTTCAATCGTCCAAGCCTTTGGGTTGGATCTCCAAGGCAAATCCAAGCCTTAGGATTGGTAAATTCAAATCCTTTACAAAGTGCACATGCCCTATAGGGCATGCACACAATGTAATTTTAAGATAAATTTACATAGCTGCGCACGCCCTATGTAAGATATAGATTCATATAGTGATGAGAAATAGTCAAACTAAGAGGAAGGGAGAGAGAGATAGAGGGATATAAATATATATATATAGAGAGAGAGAGAGAGCTCTGTCTCTCTCCCCCTTATCACTCTCTCTTTCTCACCTTCTCACTCTAACCTTCTATATATCTCTCTCCCTTCTCTCCTCT
>BSBK01001171.1:0-5000 GCA_027943335.1 Chamaecyparis obtusa
AATTTTGAAGGAAAATTATTTTCTGCCATTTTAGGTGACCCAACTTCTGGAGACCATAAGTCATCACCAGTTGACCGATTGACTATTATAACCCCATTTTAGAAATGCCATGAAGTGCTCTACAGGGTTGACCCACGCAAGCACCCATCACCCAAATTTTTGACCTCATCTGGGGATTATAAAGCTTTCAAAATTGAGTTCAAAGTTTATGTACCCTGCTTGCCAATACCCGAAAATCTTCAATATCTTCAAAACTAGACTTGATCTATCCATGAAACTTTACTGGCAGGCTGATATGATTGAGATGAACCTCCACATGTAGAAATTAGAACATTCTAGGATTTATGACCAACTTACTAAACAAATAGCAAGTTTCCATAAATAGCAGCTCTGCACAAGATAGCCCCTTATTGAATACAAAAATATAAATATTTTTGGGTGATGTAAGATTGCTCTTACACCCAGCATGCCTCCTGCGTCAGACACCCAAGGTAATTTGAGAAGTGACCCTGTCACGACTCAAGTGTGTAGAGGAAAACCAAGACGGTTAACCTCCTTGTTTGTTAGCCATGATGAGTCTTCTACAGGTTGTCCTTTCTATTTGAATAAATACTCTTCATATGTCCTGTTCCTTGTGCTTCTGCCAACATGATTGTCTAGTATGTCTTCAATCTCCTTGATATCTGAACTAGTTACTGGAATACTCCCACTGTGCTACTGCAACCTCATCTTCAACACCTCCTTCATGATACTCTGTCCAAATCTGAAATGTTAAACACTGGTGAAATATTCAGCTCAGTAGGCAATTCTACCTCATATGCATTTCCTGAATCATGCTTCTTCAGTATCTTACATGGCCCAAACTTTTTTATTTTTAGCTTATTATATGTACCAACTGGAAACCGCTCCTTTCGCAAATGAACCATGACTTCATCTCCAACCCTGAATTCCTTATGCCTCCTTTTCACATTTTCCTTAGCCTTATACTGTGTATTCATCTTGGTAATGTGCTTCCTCACTTCCTCATGGATGTTCTTCAAATGTTCTACAAAATCCTCACCTTCAACACTACTTATTTCTCCTTTATCTATCTTTCTTAATTCAGATGTATTTCTTGGACTACTCCCATATACAATCTGGAATGGTGATTTACCAGTGCTCCTGTTGACAGAATTATTGTATGCAAATTCTGCCTGTGGTAAAATCAAATCCCATCCTGTTGGCTTATCTCCAACCAAACATCTCAGAAAATTTCCCAAACTCCTATTCACCACCTCTATCTGTCCATCAGTCTGTGGATGATGTGATGAACTAAAATTCAAATCTGTCTTCAACTTCTTCCATAATGTACACCAGAAATATCTAACAAACTTAGTGTCTCTATTTGAAACTATAGTCTTTGATAAACCATGTAGTCTCACTACTTCTCTGAAAAACAATTCTGCTACATAAACAACATCATTAGTCTTCTTGCAGGGAATAAAATGTGCCATCTTTGAAAATCTATCAACTACCCACAAAAATAGAATCATGTCCCCACTGTGTCCTTGGCAAACCAAGAACAAAGTCCATACTGATATCCTCCCAAGGCTTCTCTGGTATAGGTAATGGCTGATACAACCCTGTATTCTGCTTCACTCCTTCACCATCTGACATACTCTGCAACTCTGTACAAAATTCTTGACATCTTGTTGCAACTGTGGCCAATAATAATTTTCACTAACCAAAGCAAGAGTTTTATCTCAACCAAAATGTCCAGCCAATCCTCCGCTATGCTTCTCCTTGATGAGATTCTCCCTCATAGAGCTTCAGGGAATGCACAACTGACTGCCTCTGAATAGCATATCATCCTGAATGATGAAATCCAGCCACTTCATTTTGTCTAGAGTAACAGGTTCTTTACAAGCTTTCCAAGCTTCACCAAAATCAGGATCCTCTGGATATAAATTCTTGAGTTCCTTGAACCCAACCACTTCAATTTACATTTCTATCAGCAATAGTTGCCTTCTACTAAGAGCATCTGCAACCTTGTTAGACTTTCCACTCCTGTGTTTCAAAATAAATATATAACTCTACAAAAACTCAACCCATTTCAAATGTCTCTGATTCAACTTTCTTTGACTATTCAAATATTGCATTTAGCTTGATGATCAGTTTACAAAACAAACTCCTTAGGAAGCAGATAATGTCTCCACTTCTTTTATGCCTGAACTATAGCATAAAATTTCTGATCATAAATAGAATACTTCTTCTTGGCAATCATTTAACTTCTCATTGAAATACACAACAGGTTTACCTTCTTGGCTCATAACAGCTCCTATTGCAGTACCACTAGCATCACAATCTACTTGAAACACCTTATTAAAATCTGGAAGTGCTAAAAATAAGTTGTTCGCGTTCAACAATTGAAAACTCTTTTCTGCCCCTTTAGTCCACTTGAACTCTTTTCTATCCCCTCTCATTGTCTCAGTCAAGGGGACCAACAAATACTGCTAAAATTTTTGATAAAATTTCTGTAAAAACTAGCTAGACCATGAAAAGATCTTACCTCAATAGCACTCCTTGGAGTAGGCCATACAAGGATAGCCCGTACCTTCTCTAGGTCCATTTTTAGACCTTCTGCTAAAACTACAAATCCCCAAATACACTAACCCTTTATTCACAAAACTGCACTTCCTTCAAATTAATCAATATTTCTCATCTCTCAACTTCTCAAACACCATACAAATATGCATCATATGTTCTTCCAATGTCTTGCTAAAAATCAAAATATCATCTCGGTAAACAATGACAAACTTACCCATAAATTCTTTCAGAACTCATTCATGAGCCGCATGAAGTGCTCGGTGCGTTGGTTAGCCCAAAAGGCATGACTAACCACTCATACAGTCCTTCCTTTGTCTTGAAGGTAGTCTTCCATTCATCTCCTTCTCTGATCCGAGTCTGGTGATATCCACTCTTCAGATCTATCTTTGAGAAATACACAGCTCCACTCAAACAATCCATAATATCATCCATTCGTGGGCAATGGAAAACCTATACTTGATTGTGATCTTGTTTATTACTCTAGAATCTATACACATCCTCCACTCTCCATTCTTCTTTGGTGCTAATACCGCTGGTACAGCACAGGGACTGAGACTCTCTCGAATCAACCCCTCTCTGCAATAACTCATGTACTTGTTTATTCAACTCCTTCACTTTCTGCTGGTCGTCATTCTGTGTGCTGCCTTGTTTGACAAACTGGCTCCTGGAATCAAATCCATCTGATGACTGATCTTCCTTACTAGTGGTAATCCCATCAGGTACATTATTAGATACAAATATCCTAAAACTCATTCAACAAATCTGCAACCTCTACAGGTACATCCTCTACTTCTTCTTTACTAGCTTTTAGAATTAAAGCAAACACACATGCTCATGCCTCATACCATCTAGGAATTTTCTTCCATCAAAAAATGTTATTCTTGCATTGCCACATTTCTTTTCTTCGGTCTCCTTCAATGGCTTTAGCTTATGTCGCACTCCATCCTTTGTCAGGGAATAGGTATTCGCATGACCATCGTGTATAGCACATCTATCAAACTGCCACGGTCTACCCAACAACATATGACATGCATGCATAGAGATGATATCACATAGTACCCTCATCTTGGTACCCCGCCAATCTTGAGCTTTACCAGGCACTGTTCACTGACCATCGACCTTGTGGTCATCCTGCACCCAAGAAATCTGATATGGATGTGGGTGTTTCTATCTCTTAAGCTTCAACTTTGTCACCATCTCTTCTGACACCAAATTGTCAGTGCTTCCACTATCGATAATCACATCACAACACTTTCCCTCACACTTGCATCTAGTGCCGAAATAGGCCTCCTCCTTTGTTTAGGTTCATTCTCACCACTCAGCAAAACTCTTTTATTAATTAGCATCTCTCCTCTTTCAGTATCTTCAGAATTTGATGATCTAGCATCTTCATCTACATGTGCAACTCTGGCCTGGCCTTCATTTCTCCTATCTGTTCTGCCTTGGCACTGAGGAAATTCAAAAGCCCTATGACCTTTTTCTCCATAGTGAAAACATGTTCCAGGGAAGTCTCCTCTTCCTGAACCTTGTTCTCTTCCTCTTCCTCTCTTGATCTCTATTATTCTGATCTTGGAAAATGATTGGAATTGTTTCCTCTCTGATTCTGGCTGCTACTAGCCTCATCCTTCTTTTTTGAATCTTCTTTTCGGCCACCAGATGACCGTCCACCAGATCTTCCACCATGAACCTCTTCCATTTTGTCTGCTCTCAAACTTCTTGTTCAGCTTTTCCTCTACTTTTAGGGCAAACTGGTATGCCTCCTCCAATACTATTCATTCAAACTAGATTCAACTCCTCCTGAATGCTTGGCTTTAACCCATTAAGGTATCAAGAAACTTTCTCCTTATCAGCTTTTGCATGGCATGTTCTGATGAGGATTCGATAGAACTCCCTCTGTATACTCCTGAACAAATCTTCTTGCTTGCTTCAAACTTTGTATTTTCTTTAGTAAGATCAAGCTCATAATCAATGGGAATGAACTGTTACTTTAATTTATCCCACCATCCAATCCCCATCTTGTGATTTTATCTTTCCCTCTTCTATTTCACTCCAATTAAATTCTTTCCACGAGATCTTTGCATGGACCTTTCAGTCTGGCCTTCACAAATTTGACCCTATCAGGATCCTCAACATCTTCATACTCAAAATATTCCTCACATTCATTGATCCAGTCGATCAATTCTTCTAGGTTAAGATTTCTGAAAAATGTAGGAACCCTCAATCTTAGGTCTTTTCTCAATCCCTGGAAATCACCCGAAAAAGTCTTTCTTCCTCTTGATTCACAACTTCAGCTTCTCCTTCTTGATATTCTTCTTCGGCTTCATTCCTCGCTTTCATCTCTGACACTAAGATTCATTCCTCTATGAATCTCTTCTTGCAATGCTCGCACTTGTCTCTGCAGCTCTCTAACCTCG